>LUCM01001961.1:72152-105523 GCA_008360955.1 Fasciolopsis buskii | reverse complement strand
GGGGGGGAAAAATTTTCAGAATGGACCAAAACAAATGGAGGGGAGGGTAGTGACGGCCGATAAATGCCCAGCATTAAAATTTGAACGAAAAAGAACGTAGATCATTTTTCCGTGGATCCTGCAGCAAAGAAAATAATTAAAAGCCTTTTGGAAATGCAAAGAGATGGAGAATAGTGATGAAGAATTTCGGCAAACCAACGGTTGGAGACATGAAGAAGGGAAGAGTATTCAGCATTGAGGATGAGAATGACGAATAATATGTCATGCTGTGAATAGTATATTTGACGCTTGTAAGGCAGTATGAAACATAAACCGGTTTCTTTGCTCTTTTTTCTGCGTCCATAGGCCTAGCTGATGGCAGCTACTGGTGTCTGACGGCTAGAGTTTTCAAAGGATAAATTGGATTTGGATATTTTTATTAGACGATGATGGTGGCATCTAAAACAAGGATCTGTGTCTGAGTGCCTTCGTGGCGATTGGCTATGAAAGTGGTGGTCAAGTAAGCCAGAATTGTGCAGTTCCAGTAGTAAATCTGTGTAACTGGGAGGACTTATCCGCTCAAAGAATCGTGAGCGCTTAGGACCAGATTATGTGGCCTCGATTTCTAAACAAATTCGCAACAGGGTCATCAGTTTCCGTTGGTGAGTTATGCAGTTTAACAGAAATGTTCACTTTGTCGGGGCAGGTGGAACATATCGTATTCTTCCGTCCTGCGATAGTTCATCTGATTCTTGGGTTAGTCTGCTTTCACGACGTGTTGAGACGTGAGAGGATGAGGCCAGAAAATGTATTGTGAACTTCTCGCGAGAAATGAGTGCAAAGGCGCACATCAGGAACGAATGAATGGCGGAAGATCACGGTCTTGAGGTGTTCCAGCTGAGGGTTACGGTGCGTGCAACAACATGAACGACAGCTTATAAATGCTACGCTGAATAACGCATTGGGTGATGCCAACCCTCGCGCTTGGGATGGTCTTGATTGTCACATGCATCCAGCAGAAAGCGTTTAGGGGAGGACATGAAATGTTATTTTCGAAGTAAATGAGACGACACATGACATGAATAATTTTGTCTACTTATATGCACTGCTGCATACCAAACGGGACGAAATATCAGCGTTTTCATTGATCCATTGATGCAATTTATCTACTTATATCTTAAATGATATGTACTTTTGGATATTTTTGAGAATAAAGATGGCTAGACCCTGTTGATTGAGTTCAGATAAGACTTTAATTGTTGTATTCAGTAGACGCAATAGGACCAACTTATATGCTTTTTCTATAGAGTCAATAATAATATGTATTTCTCGATTTACGAGATGCATGCGCAAGGTAAGATCAAGATTTTACATAGACGATGCACAGCAAATACGAACAATATAAATCGAAGAGAGAGATGGTGAGGGCGACCTTAAGTAATTTGAAAGGTTTGTTTGTTTTTGTATATTTCTCGACATACGAGAGTCATGCGCAAGGCAAGATCAAAATTTGGCAAAGAAGGCACAGTGCGGACACGGAAAACAGAAACCAAACATACAATGCAACGTGGTTTCGCTCACAAGATCACAACAGGCAATGTGATTTCCTGAGCACGGGGTTTCGAGTTTTGAATCAAAGCTTGAATAATGGTTCGCAAAAGATTTTTTCTGTGGCTGATTACCAGTTCTGCACTGCGAGTAATACCATTGTTTGAATGCAGCAAAGGTGCGCATCGCGGTCGCAAAATATGGCTGGAGGGCAACGGCTGTGGTATTGACGAAACATCCACCCACGCGAAACTGACATGTTTTGCAGGCATTCAAATCGTTGGACGCAACTCATCCACCTGCAATAACAGATAAATATCAACTGTCCACCCAGCGATAACTGGTAATATTTGGTGTTAAATGTCTTCTGCTGTCAGTTTGCAACTCGGTGAAAAAGCGATGAATCCGAAAGAACGAAGCAGGAAGGATAATATTGATGTTATTTTGTACAGAAAAATAAGACCGTCTATTTAGCCTGCCAAACCCGCATGAGGTGTTGGCTGTGATAGTGAAAATGAACTTTTTGTGTTGCGTATTTTCGTTGATTGGGGGGAAATTGAATATGTATAGAAATATCTGTTTGCCCGAGGATTGCGAAGATGTCTGCTTACGTTTAATTATTTATGTATATATATATATAACATACGTGTGCACCAGGGTGATGTAATATTTAAATACATTTTTGCTCCATAATCGTCACATAGATTTAGTTTGAAGAGTTTATGCGTTTAGCTATTACGTAAATGAATTTAAAGAGGTAAAAATGTGAATGTGTATGTGCACATATATATCTGTCTATATATACATATAGAAAAATATGTATGTATAAATAAATAGATGTGCACCTGTAAGCATATAATTTGAACATGTTGATGGCGGAACGTTATAAATCCATATACATATATGTGTGGAACAGACGCATACGTATGTGAATTTATATGTATATTATATGCAAATCTTTATATATACAGCTATGTATGCTCCCACTATACATGTCAATCAAATACGTTGTTGCATCGACATTAACAAATTACGTAATAAATAAATGTTCATAAACATTTGTTGCCCCATGCGGGAATACTATATACACATATCTCGGTATAGCGATTATTGTCAACACCTGCAGTTATTTCCTAATCGGAAAATATATTCATATATTCGTTGACCCTTAGTCGCGCGATATATACATATATCAGTTTGCCCCGTAAGGTAGTTATACTAACATTAAATGCCCGACGGCAAAACGTACGACCCCTCTGCCAACCCCGTGCCATGTCTGTCGCCATCTGTCTTTGATCAGGTATATATGGCGAACGAAACCTATAAGCACCTCTAGACAAACACAAACCTGTCTGCCTCAGCATACACTTCTAACATTTGCATGCGCACAGTGGTCTAGTTTCACTGATGCTAAACGAATGAGCACCGAAACCCCAACCTTTGCTACGCACATGAAAGAGGACTCAAATACCAACAACCTAATGCACACAATGAAGTCATAACGGAATTAACCGATTTTGGAAATCGATGCCGGTAATTAGATAGTGGTGGCCCCAAAAAGGGCTGTGGTGGCATTCACGTCAATCCCGTTTCTCCCGCGGTGCTTATTCCTTGCATCTCCGCCGTCTTCCGTGGGCCCCCGGGGTCCTCTCCATCCTCTTCGTCTTCTACGTGTCTCTGGGCTCTTCAGGTCTACCTGCAATGGAAATGGTGAATATTAGTATTAATATTACTTACCGTTTGCTGATAGACAATGTACACAGATGTAAACTTCTTGGCCTAGGTAGTTGGCGCAGCGGGAGTGAATCCAACGTTGTCAAACCTCTCAAGCATTTCCAAAAATTTCCATTACGCTGATTACGTGAGCCTCCTGCTCTGGGGTTAGCTTACGATTGCGCACGTAATAACGGTCATGAGACCGATGGAAGGAATTATTGTGTTGCAGACAACTTCCTATCACCTGGTACTGCCTAATTGATGCACGCAACGTGACGAATGCCGAGCAGTTAATATTTGAAAATCTGCAAATAAATATTACTTGAAAATATGACAGGCTCACCGACAACCACTTTGATTTCTTCGACGTTTGTGTACACAGCGATACCTGAAAAACAGTAAGGAAAGGAAGAGGGAAGAGATCGCGGATGCTCTCGGAACAAATTTCCGGATCTGACACCGTGATATTTATAAAACAACGTAGGCGTCTTATGCTGGAAAACTCTTAAATCACATTCAAAGTCGGAAAAACTAGCATAAAATCAGCGAAAGCAGCGGTTAAACAATTCAGAATCTTCTATATGGGCAGCAGTTGCGTCCGCACGAACAGCCATGGCAGCCATGAGAGCGCAACTGACGTGGTTTCCGGTTTACCATTTATTTTTACGCAAAATCGTCCGTTTAAACAATGTGTAGGTTCGCGAGATCACCATTTTCATAATATTCGAAAAATGCACGATAACATATTTATTTCATTTCTATAGCAATTACCTTTTAGCTTCACAGGACCCACTTTTCAACTTGGAGGTTTCGTCACTATCAATGGCTGTCGCCGCCTGTTGGCCGGGATACTCGATAATCAGGAAAGTTATATGGTGAAGGTGAGGATCAATATGGATGTGATAACGAAATGGAGATGAGTGAAAACCACGCTGGATATCAAAAAAGGCAATAAAAAACTTAAAAATTCTGAAGGCGCATTCCGTTAGGCAAGCAAATCGGAGACAATGGATGGGAATTGTGCGATCGTAATACTAATACACGAGGCTTGCTTCAAGCAATTTTAAGTTCATAAATTTCAGCTTGGTCTAGAGATGAAGAAAAACAGAAGGAGAACCGGAATCAAATGATGCGACGTCTGGTGGACACCTGTGGAGAACTGTTACCAGGAGCATCGGTCTATTGCCAAATTCCGCAGGTCAGAATAGAGGTCGATGAAAAATGACGGTTTCAGTGCTTTTTCGGATGTCAATATGCACTGTGAAACGTCAGTTTATTACCAGATGCCATATAAATAGCTTGTCCATCTCGTGAAAGTTCGTTTTGTTATAGTTTTAGGCAGAAGAAGTTAGGAAGGAGCACAGAGGAAGCCAGTACACGGTGGTGCACGTGAGCATATGAGCTGCAGCGCTATTTACCACAGCAGTTGCTTAACACTGGGTGGAGCTGACCGAGTGTCGGCCACCCGAACCTGAAGAGAAAGAAGACAAATGAAAATTCAGCAGAGGTAAACTTAGGGTAAACGTCAGGTGGGTGTAATCCGCGCACCTAGTTCGCCACCCGCACACGCTGCAGCCAAGCTTCCGCCCGATAGTGCGCCGGCGAAAGCGGGTGGACATGACCGCGCCGCACTATGTGTGTAATGCCGGCGTACCGTGGCATGTGGAAGGGAAGTTCAAACATGGTATGGTCGTAAGAGAGATATCGCTTTCCAGGATTGGATAATCGCGCAGAGGCACGGGGCAGTGTTCCATAACTAACACAGCATGTGAGGCCTGCGAAGAGAGAGAAAAAACGGGAGAAGGCATGTCCTGGCCTACGCGCCAGGCTGCGCATTAAGAAAGCAATCAATCTCATTGCAGCAGCACAGAGAAATGAAGTATATTTAGTATGGCACATCGCAATTCAAATATATGGACGGTGGGCTGAGGAATCCGTGGTTTTGCTGTTTTTTATATACATATATACAATATATCGTTTAAATAGGTGGGGCTGGCTCCATTGAGTGTGTGCATCGTCTGCGCTATTGAGGTAAAAAAATGAAGCTGTACTTCGGTCGGAGCGTCGTATCGAGCTAAACTAATGAGTAAGGCGAATGAGCGGTACCTAATGGACGATTAAGAGTAACTGCTGCTGATATATACCCATGGCCACTGAAGGCTTCCTTCGTTGCCGCTGAACATTCATGTCAATTTTGCAGACTCATTACATCCGATTACCTCGGACGTATTATGACCCCCCCCGGCATCTTCCAAATGAGCCTTGCTCCTGTTGTGCGCCTCAATGGTACTTATGAATACTTTATTTTTCATAACACGCCATTTTTGTCATTTTTCCTCGTTGTATCCTCACCTGTGTACTTACTTCCTCCATGTAACTGGTAATACGCATGTAACATTCCATCGTGCAATCAACCATGCCTTTCGAGGTATTCCAGATATACACAAGTATATGTAATACGGACCGGCGGCTATTGTGAGGGGATAACGTCGCTGTTGCATTTCGATGAATGCTAATAAGACATTCTTATACAGCCATCTAATACCTAAAATGAGAGAAATGGAGTGACGGTCTATGACTTTTCCCAAATAACGGTCATGATGACCAAACAAGAGAAAAAGTGGTTGAACGTTTGGGAGGAGATAAGCAGTTTAGTCTTCATTTCTACAATTTTTAAAGCAACTGGGTCCCAAAATAAGGACTCTATATTATCGGCCCCTCCTCACTTTTCAACTGTCCTGTCCTTTAGATAAGCGTAGCTTTAGCATTCTTGTTCTTTGTATTTTTCTCCACTGCTTAACTTAAATAGCTTATTCTGCAGGGAATCACACCCTAGCACACATGCATGGACATATTTACGCTATTTGAGCACACGATTATATAGAAATGTCTGCATGGATTTGCTCACTTTTCCTTCTAATCCTGCTTTCATTTTCTTAGTTGGTCACTCATGGAATCCTGCTTTATTCTTGTGCCTGATGCATCTTAGCTAATTTTGCATTTGCAATTAACAGATACCACTCTATTTTCTAATCCCTGTCTTTTTTTGCCTTCCGCCTCTGTCACCCCTTGCACTGCAATCATATATGCGCACTCTTGCAAAGTCTCAGATGCAATGATGGGCCGTCTAAGAATGGTCCTGTTGATGATAAATGACCCCAAACTTTTTCTTCTCTGTCCACGTATTCCGCTGCGGGAACAGTTTTCACGATGCCCCCCTCCATTTTCTGAACTGCTCTTCCGGGCAAAGCTTCGGGGTGAGAGTCAAATCGCAAAGCCAATACCGAGGTTTATCTCTTCTGGATTTGCCAGCCGGGAAGGAATCCGACTTTCATTAGTGTGTTACCTAACGGAAAACCAGGCCATAAGTAAGTGGATGCAAACCACCAGAATTCCGTTAAAAACAAAGTCATCCTGGTACCTACTCTATGTTACTCTTTGTCACTGCACTTGTCATCGTCCGGGTTTAACTACTGAAAAGTTCAACTGGATCAAGATGTTGTCGTTCTCGACATTATATTTCCCATATTCACCGTTGTCCCCTTTATTACACTGGGTTACCTCTGCGATTTTTTATTAATATCTCTGGAGGGGGAGCGGTCACATCTACTGCTTCGGCCGGCGCATATGGGGCAGGCAGCTGGGATGCAGTGATGTGCGAGCGCAGCTGGGTCCGTCTCATGCGCTTACCTCTTAAAGGTTCAATTCCGGTTGGCTGTCTGGTGCATGGTCAGCCCCAATCACTAGCACAGCCGTTGCTAACAAATTACTGGTCCTTTTATTCACGTACTTCTTTGTTTATTGGCATCCAGCTCTTTTACATTTCTCCACGCTCTTCTGAATTTGCCTTATATCATAAATCTTTCAAGCACAGTTTTATTTTGTTGCTGTCTGCAACAAAACAGGGCTTACACATGTCTCTGCAAGACCTCTTCACCTCCACGGTGGCCTCCAGCAGCTCTCGAATTCTGATCACTCAGCCGCCAGCCACCTGCCTCAGACGGCGGGAAACTCTCGTACGATATCCAGCTATAGCTCTAAGGCAAGCCGGTTTAACTTTACTTGGTACTCTGCTCTTATCCGCAAACCTCCAGAAGGTTCACCTTTCACATTTTCATCTTCTGTATATCTACTTATCATTGTTCATCCCCATCTATTTTTTCTGCCGATCTGACCTCGCCTTTTTATGCGGCTCGCCTTTAATCCGGTTATGGTGCGTTTCAACTTTGTTCCTTCCGACCGCATCTATTATTTTATCCCTTTTCTGGGTAACCACCCTGATGCTTGGTTCGGATGTGATGGCCCAAATGATTCGCTTCTAACTGGCCAGCCGACTTTGAACAGGGTTTTACACACAGATCTACTAACCTCTTAACTTCTTGGCAGGGCTCATATGACCCCATTTTATGCTAACGACTGCCCCGCGTTATCCGCCATCCTTTGAAAGCGAGCGTTTTTATCATTTACATAATGGTACACCACGATCTTTGATATAGAAATTCTCGGCTATTTCGAGAAATAAAACATTAGCTTCGCCTAAACTGAATGGGTGGCCAGGCAGGCGGCACACCGAGGAAGGCATCTTGGTTAGAGTGGGAGGGTTTGCAGCAATGTGGGACTAATTTCCCTTTTGAAAATATCAACCTGGATCTTGGCCGCGGATTAACCCGAGCAATCTATGATGACACAGATCCAAAAGGTTGGTGGGGCTGTAGTTTGTGACCCTTATGACCAGTTTCATGTTTTTAGGAATACCTCGATGTAACTACTTCAAGTATCGGGATCTTAAATGGTGGCACAATTGCCTTGGGAAAGGGCCATCAGGCTCAGAAAAGCCAAAGGAAAATAGCGCAGTGTGAAGGTGTCTAGTTTACCGTTAGACTTTGTTATAAGGCTCAGGACCAGTTTTGGCCAAAATATCCTGGACGATACGGCTCTATTTAGTCTACAGATATGAAACAATTATGGGCATATAAACATTCGTTTGCTGCGAACAGGGCAGTAAATCTGACCAAAAGCATAGCCTCAGCGACGGGCTTACCGTCATTTTTTGTGTGCTAAATAGCAAAGATGCAATTGATCTGGTTATCTGTTTTTAAGGGTAGATATTCTTATTGCTCTGCTCATTCACTTTTTCCCCGGCACTTTTCCAAGCACGCCGACACTATTTTGCTGTTTTACCGCAATCTGTGGCTCGGGCGGTTTTGTCTTTTGCCCCAGCATCATGTCTTCGTTCCTGTATTATGTCCTTTAAAGGTCAGCAGCTTCAGCGCGTTAATACTGGCCTGCTATTTTACCTTCAGGTTTATTTCGTACACGCAAAGCATTCATTTTACTACTGACACTTACTTAACTCCCTGATGTGTTCAAAAGCTACCCAGCTTTCACAGTATTTGCTAGTATTCCTGTTATCATAACTGTCTCAAACGAACTGGATACAGTATCTCGCTTTTGCCATCACGATTGCAACCAAGAGATTACGCTTCTTAAGTTTACCTAGGTTCCCTGTTCAATTTCTAAATTTTAACCAAAACTAGATTGGCTGTCGACTCTACCAAACCAAAGAAACATAGAAACGCTAGTGTCCAAGTAGCTGACACCGCCCCAAAGCTGATCTTCGGTGGGTACTAATGGGCCCATACTTAGTCGTACATAAGGAAATGTTAGGTGAAGTCCGAGACAGAGAGTGGATGTTTCAAGGGAAATTGTCCAATTTCATACATCAAGGTAACAATCTGAAGCGCAGCACCTCAAGGCTTGCAAGCCTCCCTTACATCAATGAGCCTGAGACTCAGTCGGATAAACACGATCTAGCGGCCACCAGCAATTTTATGGTTCTCTGTCCTCTGAAACATCCCTCAATAAGGGTATCTTAATAAAGCCAAGGTCTCTCTCAAGACTAAATTAGCTCCTCCAGAATTCGACATCCAACTCGTTAAGAAGTTGGTCACAATCTGAGCCACTTTTATGCTGTTTCTGTAGCCGCGACTTTACAAGGATGCATAGACGAAACAGATAGGCGCAGCGGATCAAATGAAATTGGGGGCTATAGTAAAGCCAGCCTTCAGGTCCACAAATGTCGCTGCTACTTTTAAGGAACTATCGGCCAACCTTCTAAGACCGATTCCACTTTGGGCCAGCAAAGTGCTTACGTCCGCTGCAAATGTTATCGCCTCGACGTCAGGGGCGAAGGACGTTAGGTAGTCGTCCTCGTAGAAACTGGCCTTCATTGCCTGTGGCGCTGTTTTATCACAGATAGAACCAAACAATTGGACAGCCGCATGCCAGGCGTAGTCTGCAAAATAAGTGAAAGATTTTTCTCATAAAGGATTTACGGTCATTTGGTGCCTATGTGGTTCTACTGACAGGCACCTCTGCGGTCAACACAGAAATCGAAGAGCTGCTCCAACTCCGTCACGCATTTCACCTGCATGGTCATTTCTTCCATGTTGATTGAAATTGCTATAAGTACCTTTCAGAACCGCAGTGGTATTTCCATCAGGTTTGCATTTGTGCCTGAAACATGGCTAACCACATCGTTTGGAGACCATCCATGGCGCCTGGCAATGCGGCGCAGGACCAAAAGGATCTCTAGTTTTCTGGATTTGGGGACCAAAGATGCTACCGAGGCTTCCGGTCCTGCTCCTGTACAAGTACTGCACCGCTGTAGCTTAGCCCTTTTCAGTAGTCCTTTCCATGGATTACGAGCACCTTACACACATGCGCTCATCTTTTGCTAACTTACGCTACTAGTGGCGAAGCCTTGTAGGTGCTGACGCCCAGAGGCCGGTCTCTTTCCTTGCCCCGCAACACCATGGCGGAAGAACTACGAAGTAATCGCCCACAAACTAAGTGTCTGATTCAGCTATAGCAGCGGCCCTCGCATTCTTCACTGAAAGATCCGTGTCTAACAACTTCAAGTCTGCAAATTGTATTCGTTGCATGCCCGCCAATTGTTATGTTACCCCAAATCTCCCGTTGGATCTGTAGTTAACTAAACCGGCTTCGGAGTTCACGTAGATAGACGAGCCAAGTATCTCCCAGACCGGCATGGTGCGCGCTGAATTAGGATTCCTTTTGCTACCCAGCTTCTGTTCCATCACCCAGTGTGCTCCCCATAGCCGCAAACAGCAAAGACAATCCTTTCGGCTACCTTTCTGATTGTTGTTATTTTCGGTAGCTCTCTCACAACAGCAAAACTATTCGCCCGCTGCCAATGCAGTTAAAACACCAGTCGCCAGGCTGATATTTGCCGTCTTGCTGACCATTTTCATCGTCACATGCTGGCTTTGCTGCTTTAGGCCCAACCGAGCTAGCGTGGCCGATTTCCTAAGGGTCCAGTCAGATTCAGTGTTCAACAGTGATTAGCTTGTCACATCACCGGTGGGTTTGGATTACTGGACGTTGCTGAAACTTACCAAATCAACGTCAGTTATACCAAGCCCCATGAATCCAGTGAACTTATGTGACTACACGATTTCTACGCAATGCAGTCCTTTCTACTTATCACGATCAACTGTGCCCCTAATGTCGGCACTTTATGCTGGGCGTCCATCCAGGATACTGTTCACCATGCCTCATATTCCGTAAGAAACTGTCCCTAAATTTACCCTTCCTTGTTTTATGAATTTTTTTCTTTCGCCACGCATTTTCCATTATATCGTATTCAGTTGATCTTTTTCCCTATCATTTGGGAATGTTGCCACATAAAGAGATCTACCCGTAGCGTTGGCGACCCTTCCGGTGTGCTGCGTCCATGTGACAGCCTATTAGATTCGTAACAACGACAGCAAAATGGTATTGACGAGAAGTCCGGTCAAACTCAAATCGCTCGCAAGGTTATTAGTTGCCATTCGCTCCCTTATCACCCAATTATGACCCAACACGAGCATTATTTCTATCTTATAGGTTTCCCAATTCTAGCATATGAGAACTTTGTTCTTCTTTCTCCATTTTGTCACTGTAATTACACATTGTGATCATGCGCACTGAATGTGTCTTGGTAAAGTCCAAGAAGCACATATTATCACTGCGATAAGGGTCGGACTCACCATCCAAGAGCGATCAACTTACAACCTCTCGATCGGTGGGTCTCAAATTAACGAAACCATATCCGGTGAGACGTGTTCGTTGTAAGAGCTCGTAGCTGTGTAGCAACCCCTGCCGGTCACTTCAAACCGCGGATATGGTCTTAGGACAGTCGCATGTACCAAATGAAAATAGTGACACCCACAGACCATGAAGCAGCTTATTGGCTTATAGTTACCTTTTTCCACCCGGAGACCACTCCTTAGGGATGCGAAGTATAAACCACTTATTTGAGCCCCTTCCCGAATATATGTAGCTCTCCTTCCTAGGAGCATAAGATGCGGTGCCAAGTTATACTTTCATTTATTCCAAGAGCATTACAAATCACACCCGATAGAGCCTTTCTGCGATAGAATTAGGTGGTGTCTTAGGTCCGGGTAACGGAGTTTTGCCCGTTGTGAGTTTCCTCCAAGCCCGATTCTGGTAATCTTTCCGCCAGCTGCCCAAAACGACTTATGCTATTCAAGCTATTAATGCCACCAGCTTGGTCATCGCCCCAAACTTTAGTTCTTTTCCCTCTCTTGGTAAGCATATCTACGTCTTTATTTCAATTTGCCTGCAGGAGGTACGGCAGCTGCGGTGAATCTGCTAAAGCTTGCAAAGACAGTTGAGCAAAGTATTTAGTCTTTTTCGAGACAGTCTTGCAACTTTCCAAGCCCAATGCTAAACAGAGAGCGCATCCGGGCCAAGTCGACCCATGTTGTTGCTCCAATAATCCTATTCACAAGCGACCAAGCGCAAAAAATATCTTTAAAATCTGCGAACCCTTTTATATTCTACCTCGCTTGAGACTGTAAAGGGCCGTTCTATCATCTCCCCTGCCTTTCCTTACAGTGTTAGAACAAGCGCAGTAATCGCCGATAAAATCTCAGGCTCTCTCCTATCACAATGATCTGGTATTTTTATTGACTACGGGCACGCAGCAGGACTCTGTCAGATGGCGGGAGCTCAGGCAATGACGGTCCCTTGTTATCGTAACTTAGGTCTCGCCCCATCCTCACAGACACAATGGCGCATTCTGGTTCACCAGCATTCCACTCGGACAGCTCCTCAACAAACCGTGAAACTCTGTTATTTCCCTCAGTGACCTCCCCTGAGCAAGCCCCCAACCTATTTTCTAAATCCCCCAAATTAGCCGCCAAAACCCGTTGATTTGTCTATTGTGTGCGGCCCTCATTTCCTATGGTAAACGCTGTTTGAAGTGACGTCCTTTTAACTCTACCACAGAAATGCTGGCCTCAGTCTTAGTACCTTTCCGAGGAGGCCCATTAATCCTAAAGCCATGGAGAAAACTTTACATGAACTTGCCGAATGTCCAAAGCATTCCGCGGGGCTCCTTGTCTGATTTCATCCGTGTCACAATTGGGAGGCTTTTAAGCGCCATTTGGCTGGAATGTTACAGCTCTAGTCCTGGTCCGGATGAAGCCGATCGGAGACCCAGCTAAACTAGTCCAATAAAAAAATCAGACATTCTGGGTAGCGCCGTGAAACCTCAGTCTTTGATTTGTTGAAGAACCAAAGGGAGAGTCATTGCACCCATAAATGTTGTGGCACTTTGATGGGGAGCTCCAGTCATTGTCCAGCCGAAAAATTATAAAAATAGGAGAAAATTTGACCCGTGGATCATGTAAACGTAAGATATACCTTCCGCCTGGTCCAGCTGAACAGAGGCCTCCGTAAGCCAGACAGCTAAATATCACGTAATCAAAATAGGCATCAGCGTAAATGAGAAACGAAACTTTACCGTAAAAACCAATCGCTTTGGATCGGAGTGACCGCTGACTATATCGGACTTCCTCAGGGCCAAATACCAAGAGGAAAGAAAGAGAATGGTAAAGGCATCAGGCAGAAGATGATGGGCGACCAAAATCAGTGGCATTACGAGCAATTTCTATAAGACAGTCATAACTTGGGACAAACACAACAGAAGGCAAGAGACGAAAAATTTTGAATCGAGCCAGATGCAAACCCGGAGGCCAAAATGCCTCGGAAATTCGAACGGTCTATTCTATCATCCTGGTTGGGCTCCTCCTCCCTACTTGCAAATTCGAGGCATCGACGTCCGCGGACTTAAATCAGCAAATTTGTATGTCTCTGGATTATGGCCCCGGAGGCCAGCCGACCCATTCTAACAAATACAGTTTCAGTAACTCTCTTCATGGGATACAATTATCTGTGCGGACAAATCCATTCGAACTGAACTGTCGGACTCGCACTGACAACCGCAGCATCCCTGGGGAACCCTAGCCATGTTTTTCTGTCTTCTTGGTTACCAGGGCCGCTTTAATCTTTCCTAGATTCTATTTCTCACTCAGCCATTTCTGCATAAACTGAACAGCCAGTAGGTATTCGTTCAACCAACGCCGCAGAACGGGCCGGTTAAATTCTTTACCTGTCCTCAGGTTGGTTAATTGTAAAAACAGGATTATTTTCGCTCAGTCTACAGCATAGCAAATGCAGCCGTGTGATTTTCAGGACGCCACTGATGAAATTTATTGTTGGTAACTCTAGTTTTCCACGGGGATAATCAGTTTGATTGAAGGAAACATGGGGCGTTGAATTTTATAGTCGTGCAGGAACCTGCTATATTGCAGCATGCAATATTTAATCATCCTGATTTTCCTGCAGGCTTTTTAGAGTCCAATACATCGGTATGCAGTTCAGCAGACCATGAAACGGGAGCCAAAGGATTACAAACATGAGATTCATGATAGTCTGCATTCTCGGAATAATTTTTACTGCATAGTAGGTACTTTGGTTTGGGAAAAATCGAGGCCTTTAAATACTTATTCGCGCCTTATAGGAGTCGTCATAATCTACTAAGCAAAGTCTTCCATCGTTTTACTCACTCCTTTTTCTGGACCCTGTAGCTCTTTTCGTACGTTTTTTGCCGAGTTCAGACACTACTCCCTCCTGATTACCGGTTTACTTGTCAGGGCTCTGAAACCCTTTCGCACTTCTGGACCATCTGGAAGGCTGTATGATTTTTTTCCTGTGGGACCATGCACTTTCCCAACCAGGGTTGGTGTGTCATTTTTCAAACTTACCTTCAAATTTTCGCCAGTGTGATTCTGGCCCTTTGAGACCCGTCATAATCTTTAAACGGTCCTCACATATTTGTTTCCTGGTTTCACGTGGTACAGGTATACCCGCTTAATCCCACCACACTTTAGAGTTCTCCAGCTCTTCTAAACTCCAAGATCACCCACTCCTAGTTTCCCTAATAAATAAACAAATTATTGGCATCTTAGTCTGAAAGTAAGAGCGTTTCAGGAAACGTGGATTCTGGTCCTCTGGCGGCGGCTGATTGGTTTTCTTACGCTAGTAGTTCTGTTTTGCGCAGATGGTTTCACTTGGAACTGGACCAACAAGGGCTGACAACTGCAGAGTTGAAGTCTTATGGCCATGTAGGTGTGACCACAGAAGGGTTTCATTTGGTGCCGTCTTAATTTAAGCAAGAAAGATGGACGCCGCGGTTTACACGGCATTTTTTTGCCTGTTGTAAACAATATATTGGCTTACTGTTGCGACTAGGACCGTGAACTGTAAACGGGTTACAGAAAAGTTCACCGGCATTACGGACGTGCATTTCTGGTGATTTTTTCGGATGAACTAAGAACACTCAACGTAGGAATCTTGGATCATTGACCTTCGCTAAAGCACGGTTATCTGTCACTGCGTAATTCCCCCATGACTGTGAGGTTTTTTGTTTGGGTGGTCGGTAGAACTTGGCTTACCCCAAGGAGGAAACCAAATATCCATCAATAATGCCCAATAGCACGCAGTCACGGAGACAATTATCAGATGTTACCACAACGTAGGACGGCATGCTGGAGTAGCCCGAGGACCAGATGCTATGGGCAGGCATATCTGATTGTGCGTTTCACGTGGCGGAACGTTGGAGCCAAGGCGATGGTGCGAAACGTCCACCAGCCGGACCTGAAAACAATGCTTCCCCGATCTTGTGTCGTTCCAATCTCCAAACTTACCATGTATTCACACAAATACACACAAGCACCTTGGCCGCGCTGTTGTAGGCAAAGGCCCCATTAGTGCACCTCATTTGTCATCTACATTAACTTCCTGCTATCAAAGTCTCCTCATTCCACATCATCCTAGGTTATCCCGAGCTGTCAGAGGTGATCCTACTCGCTCGAACCGGTTTCTTTAAAGCTGCTCAGTCGCAACCTCTGGGAAATGTATGCCCCCACACTCTTGCACACATTAGTTTGAACAAGGTTATCCGATGACCACTGAACCATGCAGCCGTCACGTGCACATTTATGGGGGCATGCACATAGATACGCAAATACAAAATCTTTGTAGCTGCATTATACAGTCAATTCAATGAATCCCCATATACTTTAATTCGCGGGCCGGCCACAAAATCACAGGACAATATGTCCACTGGAGGTAGAAAATCGTAATTCGATTCGGAAACGTGAAAAAATTTGGCTGTACGATTTTGTTTATATTTACACTCATTATTTACAATACCGTTTTCTAATCAACAATTCTAATGATGCTCTAGTTGTTGATAGTTGAGAGCAGAGGTCAAACACTGGAGGCTCAGACGGTTTACAGAGGTTCTAAAGCAGCTGAATGAAAGTCATTCGTAGTGGAATACCGAAAAGGTTCCCTCTGTAAAAGAGCAATCATTTTTGGCGATGAAATTCTGGATTTCCCCGAGGATGGTAATTCTTCATGTTTATCAGTAAAGAGATTGTTTACGTACATACTCCTGATGCTATTTGGAGAGATCTTGGTTTCGCATATGACTTTTTCTTTCAAGTCAACTTAACCTGGTCCGAACTGTGAGCCACCCTGTCACTTTCCTTTCAGTCAAGGACTCGATTCGCCACTAAAGCCAGACAAATAAAAACTTCGTATGTTGATGGACTTCAAAGAGCGCCTTCGTTCATTGAAACTCACGATTCAAGACGAAAAGAAAGCCAAAGAAGAGCCAATTGCGGGTGCAATGACGGGTGACGGAAAACCAAACGTCTTCGAGTCCCCGTTGGCCGAGAACTGTGGGAAAAATTTACCTCTGTAATTGGGTAGGGACCTACTAAATTTTGACGCTTGAGGCGTTAACAGATAATTCGCATAAGTTTCCGGTGCGCCAGGACTCAAAAAATAATCTAGTTTGAAAGTCACTTTCTTTAACCTAACGCGGCATTTTTATGGAAGTATCATGAAATACTGTATATTTATTCGAAGTTTCGATAGCGCAGCTGGAAAACAGAAACGGATAATAAGTGTCAAGTGATTCATCGAGTCGAGGCCGAGGCCAGGAATACGATTGGAATTTGTTCCGCCTTAGAACCAGATAAAGAGTATTAGGAAGGGCTGAGAGTCTAAAGAAGGCTGGTCAGGCAGTCTCACATGATGGGCTAGAGCACCGCTTGGCGGCCTAGTGAACCAGCCTGGTATAAAGAATAAGAACAGCGCAGTGCTCACGAAGCTGGCGGGGAAGATGAAAACCGCCAAAACCTACTCCATCACGTTAACCATACGACAGACAAATGCCTCCCAAATGTTGCCTGAGACTTTACGTAGACTGACGCTACCGATGTCGTGGATGAAGGACTCATGCTTCTAACGGTTCATCAGTCACGTCTTGTCCACATCCAAGGTATATCAGGAAGCACCCTAGTGGATCAGATTATCTCTTTCAATGCCTTATTGCACCATGTTGAATAAAAGCAACAACGCCCAAACAAACGTTGAGCTCGATGTGTAGAGTTGTATTATGTGAGACAGTAGGACTCATCAACAGAGCTGATTATCCTCCGATGACTAGCTTTCATAAAGAGAAGGCAGTTGTGCCCGCTCCATTTCAAGTGAAACCACAGGGCAGCAAACTGCAGGTCGTGCCTTATTTGCGATGTCAGTTTTTTGCCTGAAAGCGTTACCCTTTGCTCCACCGGCTGGAATTAGTTGATTATACCACCAAAAGAGACGCTATATCGGATCAGTGTACTGTACACTTTCACGCAATTTGCACTCGTGAATAAGCGGTCTCTTTAGGAGTGCTGTCATAGGGGTTTTCGGCCCGAGTTCAAAATCTGTATATCCTACTTGGATGACGGATAGTGCAGACTGCCGACAAATATTCTATAGTTGTCGAGTAGTGACAGAGGTGTAAAGGGCTTTGGTGGCCAGGAATCTCCTTGAATCGAGAAGTTTCACTCCTGAAAACAACAATATCCGGGGTCATCGTATCCAAGCAGTTCACGTTGAAATCACATGCACTATCAACTGACGCTTTTATGCAGGCCCCTACCAATTTCAAGGCACTTAGACAGCCGAAGGCAACTATGAGCGACAGGGGCAGTAACTTCAGAGGCTGGTTCAGAAAACAGTGCTTTTGCATTCGTGAATTACTGCGGTAAAAAAATATGAACATTTTTGTTGGAACTTGAGGTAGAGTGAATTTCTGGAGCTTCTGTAGGCTAGCCACTGGCGTAAAATCCGAGAAAGAATGATTAAATCTACTCGAAAAATTTAGCCTACCGTTTTGCACGGTCAGCAGCCAGCGGGCAAAATCATGCTATCTCTTTTGGAAGGATTTAAAAAGTTATAGACTGCTCGTCCACTGGTATCAGCGACAGTGGATTCTTATAGTGTGGGGCCTCTGACCCTAAATACATAATTGTCATTGAGAGGTGACTTAACGAGTTCGGATGTAATTAAGTCAACCCAATCGTGACTTTGCTTGGCAAGAAGGATTCATGTGTTAGCTGACACCTCCTGGCAAACATAATAACAATTGTGATATGAATATTTTTCTGTTTGCAAGAGACGAGCTAGGCTAGGTCAAATTTGCACAGTTGTGGCGCGGAGGCGGCAGGAAGAGCAAAGCCAGACAAGAAATAGGAGTGTATGTGTATGTTTCTTTGAGTGACTCACAATCGGGGAAGCACAATAAGGATCTGCGGTGTAATACTCCAGGTGCGACTTTGCCGGCCAGCTATGAAAATAGTTTGGTCGTAATACCTAGGGTTTTCTGGCAGTACTTGTTGATGAAGTACTGTGAGTCGTTCCGTGTTTAACTGTATCAAATGTGAATATTGCAGGCAAAAATTTAGCTAGGGGATGGCGGGAGATCTTGGCTCAAAGCAGGAGTCCTCGAAAATTAACAGGGTGACGCGTGAACGGTAAACTAAGGAAAAAATATGACGTCTAACATGGAAATGAAAACGGATTGGAAACTGATCAAAAACAGACTGGAAATTTTGTGAGGTGGGTAAAAAAGCGGCAAGAACCAAGTTTACGAACCAAAATGATGCTGAAAGTGAAGAAGATAAATGGTTAAAGTTGCTACGGCCTACTCAAAGGATGAAATCCTGTGAAGAATCATAGCAAGTGAGACATTGAAATTCTCAAGGGTGCTTATTGCACTCATATATGACTGGTCGCCAACTGGAACGGGAAGCGCGATGAGAGAACCAAGGATAGAGTGGACGTAGGGCTCTGGATTTTTTTCAGCTAGTGTCAGGGTGAGCAGAAATGGAAAGAAATTCGAGAAATGTGAAGATGCGTAGGAGTTAAACAACATGTGGAAATGGTAACAGTAAGATTCAAAAGAGTGTTTATGGGTCCAGACGGCTAACCTAATGTTTGCAGAGTGACGGTGTCTTCAGGTGACGGGGATGTAGGCTATAAATCTCCTACCTGCTTACCGCCTATAAAATGCATGTCTCGATTGGTCCTGAACTGCATGGCCCTTATTGGTAACTCGTTTCTCAGTCATCGTTTGTCTTCATCACAGACATTGATAGCAGTGATGTGTTTGAACGGTCAGTGTGGCCAGCTATGTTTGTGGAATGACTTTGGCTCCCTGGCCCACTGTGCATGCCACGGGGGAATCAGATAGGAACTGCAACCTGTGCGATTGCCGCGGGTCGCCGGGAAGGAGCACCACTGAAGCGAATTGAGTTTCGGCCTTCAGAGTAGGTGGAATACAATTAAAGGACTTGTGGCGGACTGTCGCACACAGGTGGAAAAGAAAAGCATAAGAATGCGAGGAACTTCACTCTGTTTTTGAACAGGATGAGAGCAATTAGTGTGGCCCAGTAGCTTTCATAAGCTAATGTGATTAACAGAAAAACGGCAGCAGTTGCACTATAGGTCAGAAAACGTCCTAGGTGTGCCCTTGAAGGGCATGGCAGGCTGATAACTAAATGAACTTGTGGTGAAGCTCATATGAACAGCTCTGTTTTGCTACCCCGGGTAGTCCCGCAAAGCATCGAAATACGTGCCCAACAAACAATGCTTGTCCGTTTAGCAGTGTCAGGTTTGAGCTAATGATATACATGCCCGTTCATTAAAGGTGGTCCATGCCTTTTGGGCCCGAATTGGTTTTGTTACTCGATTCAAATTGATTCCTGAAGTATCTTCCTTCTTTTAGCAGAAGAACGGTTGAGGCCGTATTGGCACTTTCCATACTCCTCCCATTTTATCCTAATTTTCCACCCGATATAGCTCTTTTTTGCAACTGCCGGAAGTGGTCTGTTTTCCTCGTCTTCAAAATTGCTAATAAGATGAGGTCACTTGGGGTCTTGCTTGTACTGACTAGAGGAAACCCACAGAGGACAGTGGCTTGCGCCTTGAAGCGCAGACCTCTATGTATAAATCCGTCATCTTTAAAGCCGTAAGGGAATAATGTCATCTGGTTGATATGGGTATTTTTAAGGAAAACGGTTGGGTATCTAGAGGGCAGAAAGTTGACCAGATTCGAATAAGGAAGTAAGAGAGATTCAAGATGCGTAGCTAGGAAGAGTAAAAGAAATCGCGAAGACGCTTTCCTGGAGTGTTTGATATGCAAAACGAGAATCTGGTCCGGTTATTACCCGTCTTCAAATAGGTAAACAATAAAGGAACCTGCGAGGAATGCAGCCGGGAGTAAAACCATTACAAAGAAAAATTTATTCCGTTATCATCTGACACAAAATCCAGCATCATTCTGCTATCCCAAACCACAAAATTTTGTTGACTGGGATCAAAGCTGCGAGCAGCTTGGATCTAATACCCTAAACCAACTTTGTATGCCGGAGTCTCCTTGGGAAAATGATTGTAAATATGGATACGAATCGGTACGGTCAACACCCTCCGAACCATAATTTGGAGGGTTGTGTAAGACGATGATTAAGGACCCAGCTGTTGGTGCAATAAATTTCACAGGGAGTGAAATTTAACAATGAAAGTTTTGCCCTGATGCGTGTTCATATATGTTAATTGTGACTACGATCCTAGTCTTTTCGTAGGGAGTGGAAAGTTTGATTTTTGAACTAAGGGGCTGAAATCCAGGTGTTACCGTTTTTGATAATACCGAATAATACCAGGTTTGCTTTGCCTATGGAAGCTAAATCGGCTCAAGCTTCAACAGTGGGCTGGTTGAGAGCATGCAGCTCTCGCTTTTTACTACGGAAGTCTATAATCTTTTTTCAAGGCAGTCGATTAGCTTAAACAAGGGTTCTGTGGTCCTAAGCAAATCTTTATGAAGTCTGGCGATTTTGCAGCCTAGTTGGTCATGGCCTTTCCTTTTAGTGTGCGCCGAGATAGCCTGGGCTCGTGTACTACTGTCAGTACAATCATGCAGTAATTAATAAAGCTTGTCAGTTGCAATTTGCTTTTCTCATGAAAGGAAAAATCATTTCCCATTACAGCTGCGGTTCACAATTTTTAGACGATCTCGGCTTGCTCTGAAGCGCGGCCTAGAGGCTGGAGATGAGATGCTACTTCGAAGAAAACAGTAAGAATGTTCAGCTGATGGACAGGTGATCTCATTCAGAGGAAGTAATTTCACTGAATAAGCGCACTCGCGTTAAGCATGTTGTAAAAATTACACCTAGAATATTTCGTCCCTATTTGGTTCGATCACATGCTGCCTCTATTATTCTTGCCGATTGTCAGCCAAAAAACGGAGGAGGCAGTTGGGAGCAATAAAGGCGGTTCAGCAAATGCCTGGAACATTGAAGACTGTCGCCACTGCTTTGGGACCTATTAAGGTGCAAGTGCGGTTGGTTGCGTGAGCTGGGAGTGGTAAATCGCTCCGGCAACGGCCTGGCAGGAAATACACGCATCTCATTAGGAATATTATCTACCTGTATCAGCAACATTTGTGGAACACATTGGTTGCAATTTAACGGAACCTTTCAGGCTGGTATTGAGTGATAAGAATATACGAGAAATCCGAGCGCATCCTGCAAATGGATGCTGTTTCTGAGAGAATGATATCCGCGGTTGGCAACTGCGTTGTCAAGATTGTCATCGCTGAGCCATTTCTCTGTGGTTATACGGAAGTCGTAGAGGACTGTGCCAAAAGACAAAGAGTACGTGTCTTTCTGAATGTTAAAAGAGCACTAGGTAGAAACAACGGCAAATGCTTGGCGGAGATGTCGACGGGTGAAAAGAAGAATTAGTCTGCGATTTCGGCATTGATAATAGTAAAGTTAGGTAGCGGGTGGCATAAGGGGAAGGGCTTCGTAGCGGGGTGAGATAATCATATGCCTGAGTCGAAAATTCAAGAACATTTGTTCTAGTTGCGTGGAATTTATGAGTGCCACTCGGGCCACACTGTCACGAGGGACCGGGTGTCACACCAAGAGGGGTTGAATTTGCGACAAGAAGGCAGGCACGGGATACCAAGTTGCAGAGTCTATGGGAAGACTTTTGAGCGGGTGTGATGAAGGGTCAATGGGTACAGATTTTGGACCTAGGGGGAACGCATAAACCTGAGTGGGACTGGGGATGGCGTTTGGACCACCATTGGAGGCCCAGGTTTCGGAGCAGCTGATTTCCCCAGACATGCAGTTGCGATTGGGTGGGGGGATGAGACTTGGGACGCGGTACCACTTTTCTGCGAGCAGACGCCATATGGGGCATCGCTAAACGGTAAAGGACCATGGGATAATTGTTTCCTTGGAGGAGGGTAATGCGAATTTTGGATATTGCACGGTGGGGCTGGTATGTGCTGGTAGGAAAAAATATGAGGGAGGATTCACCAATGAGAGGAATTCTGAATCCAGGGATTGTGGGGCCACAACGGGTACCCTATGGGCACGACTGGCAGATTCCGCAATAAAGCAGCTGCTGGTTTTTGAGTGGGATGTGTATGGGAAGAGGAATTAGGAGGTTAGATGAACCATGGCTGCGGCTGTGATGACCGCCTGTGGCACAATGTATGGTTGATGCTGGCGGATTTTGTAGGTGGCCTTTTTGGTCTGGTGGCTTTACTGCCTCCCGAGGTACGCGTGACTCGAGTGCCCAATGAGAAAGAATAAAGGGAACTAGTTTGAGGTAGTGTTGTCTCAGGCGCGATGGTTGGTATGTGGCCTGAGGAATAGGGAATGTTTGAGGCTAGGGATGATGGCGATCGTGCAACCGCCGGTCCGCCTTTGAGCAAGGGTTTGTCCTTGCGCATATTCACTGCTGTTACTTTGGGTGAGTTAGTGAGACGGTGGTGTTTAAGGGGTTTTTGATTTGGTGTCACTGGGCCGGTCTGTTCTATGTTTACAGTAGCTGGCTGGTTAGTGAGTACTAGGTAATACGCTAGAGTTTTTCTGGCATTCCACGGCAACGCGGGGTGCCCTAGGCAAATCACTGTTATCATGAAATAATTCACCATGTTATATCATCGCCCAACTCACGATAAAGAAACCATGGAAGCACTGTACAGCTGTTTCATCCTTGTTAGGAATCATCAGCAGTGCATATCCACGGCGCCCGAACTGGGACGCGAACCCGGGACGCACGATTCTGAGTCGAACGCCTTAGCCATTACGCTATCGGGCAGGCTCTGAACGGCTTTTTGAACTTCGCCATATGATTTTGCACCTATCCGTCACTGATTTGCACGGTTACTGTACGTTAGCTCATAGCGATCGACCCCCACTGATAGATGACTTCTCTGCAGTCAGCCTAAGTACGACGAAGGCTTTGGATATGGCCTACAGAGCTTGATTGCTTGGTACATTTTAGTAGTAGGAGATGATTCCAAACAAGGATGAAACAGCTTTACAGTGCTTCCATGCTTTCTGTATGGTGAGTTGGGCGATGATATCACATGGTGAATTATTTCATGAAAACATTCAATCTCCTACTACTAAAAAATCACTGTTAGTTTGTCTTGGGAACCCACCCTGAGGCAATTCGCGAGGTTGAGAGNGAATTATTTCATGTAAACATTCAATCTCCTACTACTAAAATGTATCAAGTAATCAAGCTCTGTACGTCATATCCAAAGCCTTCGTTGTACTTAGGCTACCTGCACAGAAGTCATCTATCAGTGAGGGGTCGATCGCTGTGAGCTAACGGACAGTAACCGTGCAAATCAGTGACCGATAGGTGCAACATCATGTGTTGAAGTTCAACAAACCGTTCAGAGCCTGCCCGGTAGCGTAATGGCTAAGGCGTTCGACTCAGAATCCTTCGTCCCGGGTTCGCGTCCCAGTTCGGGCGCGGTGGATATGCACTGCTGATGATTCCTAACAAGGATGAAACAGCTGTACAGTGCTTCCATGGTTTCTTTATCGTGAGTTGAGCGATGATATCACATGGTGAATTATTTCATGAAAACATTCAATCTCCTACTACTAAAAAATCACTGTTAGTTTGTCTTGGGAACCCACCCTGAGGCAATTCGCGAGGTTGAGAGATGTGGAGAGATGAATTATACTCCACTCATGGTGAATCGCCACTTTTTGTATAGGATTATTGGGTGGCCGTGTCAAATGCTTTGTCTCGTTGGAGAACTTATGTGGTGGTGCTTTAAAGACCTTTCAATGTTCGTTTACATTGCAGGTTGTTTTAAGGGGCTTGCCTCTTAAATTTGCCGCGGGACGTTGTGGTTTCGAGTTGAAATAATCATAAAAAGTGGAAAAAATCGTCTTTTTAAAAGAACGAGCACCGAAAAAGGGCTAGTCATCTACAGAAAAGGTTGGAAGTCAAAAACGGAGACTGCAATAAACTGGGAACCAGCATGCCCTTCCCATGCAAGCCGTGACTCAGGGCGGCTGTTTTCATTCGCAGGTCGATGCACTTAACCTACCTGGTGCAGACGACCAAGCGATCTATCATCGGATGTAGTTCTGGGGTGTTGGATGCTGCCCTATTTGTCGGGCCCAAGTAGAACGCTTCCGGATCTGGAAATGAGATCGCTCAAATCAAACAGAATGCCCCAAATTGAGAACGGTGTCTTTTATTGGGCGACGTAAACTCGATTCATTTCCACCCGGAGTTGCTGGCCCGATGGTTTAGTGAATTGTGCTAACAAGGTAAACTGTGTGGCTCTTCTTTGTGCCTAGTGCCTGCAGATGATAGCACGATGGAGACAGAACGAAGTGAGAACGCTGGCCAGCTGAATTTGTTTTGATTGACGGACTGTGCAAGTGAAAGACCAAGAGTCAGTGGATGTCTTCCTATGGCTCCTTTTTAAACCATTTATAAATTGTCACCATTTCAACTCGGTAAAACCCGTTTATGACCTTGGGCTCGGAAGATCAACTGATTCAATGAAAAATATTGTTTTTTTTGTTCCTGTCCGGCGTGTTGGTTTGTGTATGTCCGTGAGTCCATCACCCCGAAGTTCTGAGAATTATTATCCGACTGGTGTTGAAGCCAGTAAGCTTTAAGTGAGGTGTTACGGGGGTCTTGCGGACCAACGATCCCACGAGGGCCTTCCAGAGGCCCTTTCGTTCGCTTCAGCCTGCTTGAACCCGTTCGGAAGCTACTTTGGGTATAACTCAAACTTCGGCTCCGTCGAGAATTATAGTTGATAGCGCCGCTTCTTGCCCTTTGATAAGGTTGGACCACGAGTGATAACAGTCAACGATTCTCACGCTTCATGTGTTAGACGAAGCAGGGCTGTCATTGTTTGGAGACTGCAGTGTGCCAGTTGACAGAGGAGAATTTGAGACTTGAGGAGGATGGCCAGCAGAATGCATGACGATAATTCACCCTCTTAAAGACGAAGGGAACAGGGGCTGCATTAGCGCGCAATATTTCAGACTTCACCCATAATCTGCAGAACGGTCACAACCTCCTGTTGCTGAGGCCCTGACCGATCCAGGCAGCTTTAGGTGCAAGAAACTGGATAATCGTTCATCTCGCAGTTCAAAAGCGCTACATATCACGCGGATAGTGATTGTTCAACTTAAATGCGGTTAAAGGGCCAAATAACCTGGGTACAGCCGTCAAGTCAGATTTCAAATGAACGAACCATTATGCCACAGCCATCTGATAGGCCCGGCACGGACAACTTTCATTGAATTCAGCCCGTTCTGTTGTAAATGCGGGATGCTTATATCCCTGTGCAAGACCGCAGTAAGACCTCACTTAGAATACTATGTAGAGGCCAAGTTTCCCTTCTTGAAATTGAACGCCGTCGCCTCAAAACAAAGGAGTCGACGACCAAATAAATGATTAAGGGCAAGGATGGGAAGTCCCATGTTAAAGTCAGAAAAGTTTTTAATTGTTGTAAGAAAAAAGACCGCAGGCTGGACAGATGAAAACCTTTAAGGTCGCAAACGGCCTGTCTGGACTCATCCCGAGAGATTTTACCAGGCAGGATCTGGAGTTTGGCATAAGAAGCTTGCAAAACTGGATTTGAACTGATAGTCGGGCTGCATGTCCTAAGTTGCAAGGTTGCGAATGCACGAGACCGTTTGCCTGGGAACCTGGTAACTGCACAGAAAGTGGTTTCCCTCAAACTGACGTTAGGCAGATATTAGGATGTGGTTGGCCCCGAGGTATGGCAGCAGACTGTGAAGTGTAGTTGGTCTTCCGTAGTTCTGTGCAAATGCTTGTGTACTTGACTTTGGAGTGGCGAGAAAAAAGCCTTTTAAAGGATGAACTTAACTACGTCACCCCTGGCGTGCGTTCTTCAAAACAATGGAGATATGCCCTCATGTTCCGCTCCCATTCTGCGTCGACCTAACGAAAACCATGTAGTCCGATCCTGCCATTCCCAATTCTGGTTGCATTTGTTAGAAAGGGGCTATTGATTTCGTGGGAAGACACTGCGACATGATACTCATAACCATAAGACTCACCTGGCCTTCTCAACTTCATCGACTGCTAGGGCCCCGCTAATCTGAAGTTTTATGCAACCGCTCTTTGCGCATTTCTGCCCCTGTCGTGTGCATCTCACGGGTTATTCTTCACAAGTTCAAACCTCAGGTCCTCCTTCAGCCATCGCTGCACTGCGTTCTGACCCTACCACGTGTTCGGAGCCCTAGAAGTCGATTGTTGCGGATTTCGGCGGACAGAAAAGGACGACAACGAAGGGATGGTCAACCATAGCCCCCTAAGGGCTGCAATGTCGGTGACCAGAGTGATCTGGCTAATACGAAAACTAACACCGTCCTGGAGCTACATTCTGCTCTACCGGAGTCAGAGCCATTTACCAAACCGAGGGCGCCAACTTTATCAGCCGGAAGTCGAGGCAGAAACAGGCCCAGAAGATTTAAGCCGCCAAACGGTCTAAGCCATGCCGCGCTGGCTGGCCCGTGTGCAGCAATCTCGACTTCAAGCAGTGTCCCTACAGACACCAGTGCATTCTAGTAAAGAATTATCCCAAGCGAACGCAGCTAACATCTCAAGTACGCTTGAAATATGATGAAATTTGTTACGGAGCATTTTAAATAAAGGTTCCCTGATGACGGAAGAAAACCTGCCTGAGATGGTATGCGTGAAGGGTGTCCTTAGGCTGAAGATTGGGTAGAATTTTGAGCCTCCAAAACACCATAACTATAGCCAGAAAACGCGGACGGGAGCAAGCTGTTATTTCAGCGGTAGTACGAACCAAAAGAAGAACCAATATGCACCCTGAGGGATCCAGATTTTGTGCATAGGGCCAAACTCGAGCAAGCTCTCGCCGAACTACGTGAACGTCACCAGAACGATGAAGTAGACTTATTCAGCGGTGATTTTTGGGCACAGAGTATGTAATCTTACGTCCGGTAGATTTCCGGTATTTTGCTGTCCCAATCGCCTGCTTCATGAAATCCTCAATGTGAGGCTTGTGTCCGTATTGACCGGGCTCTCGTAGCATTGTCCTTACGATCTAGTTATCTCGATCAAGATTTCTAATAAAATGAAAAAACGAGACGGCACTTAAACAGGCGTCATCGCCGCCACCGGAACTTGGCCCACGTTGTGTGCCCGATTGGAGGGCTTCCCTATCTGGATGATCAGTCTTATGAGAGGATTAGGAGCCCCTAGGCAGGGTGATGGTGTCGCTCTGGCTGTCCGTGACGAGATTCCCTCATGGTGGGCGCAACTTTTTCGATCAGCGTGGATGTGGCGAAATCGCGTGTTGCAAACTCAAACTATCCAGTAACACTCCTTGGTAGTAGGTTTGGCATATCATTGAATGAACGAAAATTCCCAGAAAGAACACAACCGGTTTGGCGGTTATTACCGCTCCTCAGGTATGCATGCCCGGTGTTCTTCTGTCCCACCGTCCCTACACTAGTGGCTGATTTCTTATTTTCTCACTAGAATCTCTTTGGAACCGTTAGGATTGTGAACGGACGATAAGTACATTTAGGAATCACATGGTTATTCGTTGAAGGATTTTTGTTGGTTACACAGACTAACCTTCAAGTGCGATTCTAGAAAGAAACTAATAAAGCAGCGCAATAGCATGGGGATGGTAGACAGAAGAATACCAGATGTACATCCATGTGCGACGCATACTAATGAGAACGGAAACCAATACATTCAGGCCTCATGTCACTCTTCTGAAAGTTAACATTGCCTGGCCGACGAGAATCCTCCGACACATCACTCTGTGATTCTTAAATGGAATTATCATTCATTCGGGCACCCAACGATTTCAACGAGATATCCTGTAAATAGTTTGGAAAATTTGGAGTCTGCTGCCTGTCTGCCGATGCAAACCCCCAGAATTCGTGAACGTACCTTGCAGCTGGAGGCAGACGAGGTAGCGCATAACTAAAAAACATTTTTCGAGTCGATACTTTAGAATTCATGAGATAGTAATATTAATTCAAATGACTTTGGTGCTTCATCTCATCGTGTTTTTGCTTGATTAAATGTTCGTTCGCCCGTACTCACTGCTCGATTTTAACAATCGCTGACTGGGATCCGGGTGATCCACGTGGATGTTTCTATACCGCGACATCAGGTCTCAGTTTGGGTCTTCGTAGTCGAATATTTCAGGGTTTTTGTTTGCATAACTAATTTTATTGTCTAGCATCGTAGAAATTACGAATCACTGATGTTTTGGCTACGGTATTCGACTTTGGCAACGCGTTGCTAAAACGCTATTTAGCCATTGTCACTGTTTGACGCTAACGGACTTCTGCGGGTCGCACGTAGAATGGGTTGAGACTAGGCGTTTGTCAGGAGTGTGATGATTTTCCAGGCGATTTCCCAAGTTACCGCTCAACTAGCTCCCCAACTTTATGTTTGGGGACGCCCGAGAATGTTCATATCTTAATAATCGACCCGTTTATGGTCCTGGCTCATCGACCAATAGAGGCCGAATGCATTGACGCCAGTAGTTTCCAAGTTCAAGCTACCAACCTGTCCTTTTCATTCAATAGCGTCGTGGTACCCTGTCCGTTTTATGGTCCGTCAACGCCCAACACATAAGAGACCGAGTTGGAGACCATGTTACTTGTGGCCGCAACGTTATTGTGGGTGGTGCGGCCTCTCACTCTTTTGGGGCTGGCATGATCAGCGGTCGGTAATCGTCTGCTAAGTCCAGTATCCATTCAGGCCTCGCCGAGAGGCTTTTGGGGCTACACACTAGGCCCACTAATTCGATCGGGAATTGTGCTTCTTGCTAAAGAGATGCAACTGAACTTGAAAAACTTTGTCAGTTAGCGGCTCCTTACTATCTTTTCTGATCAGTACCAAGCTCATTTATCACCCGGAAACTAGTTGAAGTATCACTGGAGATTTTGCCAGTGGTCAAACCGAAACAACCGTCTCCTGCATCTTGGCGAGCACCAAAGCTAGGACTGAGATTTGTGACCTTGAATTCAGGGAAGATCAGCAGAATTCGGGATTGCACTGCTGCGTCACTGAAGACCCGAGAGCAGACAGACGCGATGTGCGTCTCTTTAAGGAGTACGCTTTGGGACTATTAGGTGCCACTTTGTTCGTTTAACACTGCGTCGGAAAGCCTGTGCGGCCTACGCTTGGCCACGCTATGGCGGCTCTGCTTGGTTGTTGTGAGTATTGATTGAGGTAGGCAAAATTGAGGGTTCAGGGCAATGCCACGTGGCTCGCCAAAGGACGCTGTAAGATGGACCGTGAATTTCAACTCAGAGTGCTGCACATCTTCCTGATACGCCACGTGCTACAACCCGGGATTTTATCTGCCCGCGGAGGATTTTTGTGGTGACATGGGCTCAGTTTCCCTTACGCTATGGTTGTAAGCGCGGCCATTGTCTCACAGTGCTGAAGCAAACTTTGGTGGTATCCCGCTGGCGCATCGGCCGCCGAGGAGCAAATCCTCAGGTAGGACCTTGCTTCCTGATTCTGTGGTGGCAGAGGATGTCGAGTTTTGTTTCAGATTTCGAATCAACCAGCAATTAACAGGCCTCTGTCGACTCGCTGACCAGCAGGCTAGCTGCAGGTGAACAGCTTAATGATACCACTTGCACAGGATTTGTCCTCTCTGCCTGGTATTCCAAGAGATTGTAACGAATATGTAGACATAGGACGTTAAAAATTTATCGTCGAATCAGATCTTAATTGGATTTGGGTGAGTTGTTTTTTCTGCACTGAAGGGATATGTTGCCTTCGACATCGAAAACCTGTTTTGAGACGCCCACAGAGTAAGCATCCTTCTGCCGAGGGGGTGAGATGATTGGTGTGAGACCTGTTGGCATCAAACCTGAAGTATACTTCAAAGTCTCAAGAGTTTTTTCTCCACCAACTCTTTTCAGCGGAAACGGGGTGGCTGAAAAGCCAAGGATAATGCAATGGCCATGTTAGCTGAGATGGATGGCAAATTTTTCGTATAAACCTGAAGAAACCTGGAGCTCAAATGGCTCTGTGCCAAATAAACTGAACTGAACTGTGGAAGAACTAAGAGTCCGGAAGAGGATATCAAGGAAGCTAAATTAGAAACGCTAGTACCCACAGAAGGGAAGATAGGCATAGAGCCCTCTCGAATTTCCGGCTCGCATGTGGTAACAGCTCGGATGTCGTCGCCGAAGATAATGGTGATTTAAGTTCTTCTGCCGTACGAAACCTGCCCAAGCCGACTGTCAGAGGACTAGGAGTATAACCTGCTGGGGCAGTAGTTTGATAGCTGCTCGCTTTGCAGTTAGGGTTTGGAACAACCGGAAGTCAACAGAGCCCGCATCATTCGTCGCCGCAAGGAACACAGTAACCACTCGGGTTTTGCGCTGGGGGACCACGGTGCAATAGGCGGGAATAGCAACGTGGGCCGAGAAGGTAAACTGACAGTGTTCTCCACCATCATACGTAGTAGTGTGGGAAATCGGCCTCATCGCACCATGGCCGCAGTCCTGCACGATGCCACTATGTTTATTACTGCCGAAACGCGGGTGACAAAAGCAGACCATATGCTGGGAACGGCGAGACACAACTTTTCTGAATACTGCTAGAACCGGAATATTGAGCACCAGGGGGAAGTGATCATTCTCATCCGAGAATGGTCAAACATGTCGAATTCTGGGCCACATTATGCTTTAGGAACGTCCAATTACGTGGAGCCAAGCTTCTAACTCCACTAGGTGGGTCAACGTGGCTTGCGATTTAGGGCTCCAAGGGCTGACCAGAAGAATGACGAGCTGCCCCTAAGTGCTATGAAAGGTTTAGTTACGATCTACAGGCCCCCCATCACGAAGGACTTCAATGTGTCACTTGCAGATTGGGCCTCTGCGATGTACGTCTGAGGTGGGAAGGAAGAATGCTTCCTAGAAGGACTGTACCTGAACAAGCGAAATCACCGAATGGGAGATAATACAGGGTACATAGCCAGTCACGAGTAGTCACTGCTTGACTTTACAATCACAAGCCAGATAAATGATGTCGTGGCACCTCGGGAAATCTCCATTAATAGATAGTACGAAAAACTCGGGAAGAACGCACGTAAGCTGATCCGAAGTGAAAAGCACAGGTATGCGCTTAAGCTGGCACTGTATCAAGCAGCAACCGAAAAGGTATTACGCCTACAAGCAGTGGGAAGTTCACTTACGAATGGTATTAATTCATTGAAGGTTGGATTTCAGGACATCACAGATGATGGCAGCAAGTCAGAATCACTGGCTGAGTACTTCGGTAGAGTCCACAGGGTTCACGGTACTGACCCCGTGGACTAAGTGCAAGATACCCCATTGCAGGTCACTGGAGACCTGTTGATAGCGGGAAGGAATGTGTAGGCTTCTGGAAGGGTTGAAAAAAATTCAAATCTGCCGGGCTAGGTTGTACTCACCCAGCAACAATCAAGCCAATATCGGACACCATCGGCGGACGTGTGTGCAGGCTATTCCAGACCAGCATAGATCAAGGAGAGGTACATTTGCCCAGGTTCAGCAAGCAATTCCAGCTTGCCGACCGCTAGCAGAATTTATCCAGATCCCTCTGGATAGCTTCACTGTTTGCTGTCCCTAATAGTTTGATGTCGTCAGCAGACATCAGACACGGTACTTGTAAATGCACGCAGAGATTGCAAAATGTAGTTCGAGTGCTGTATCAGACAAGGCAGGCACTAAATTGTACAGATGTCCAAAGATACCGCTCGGGACAGGAATGTCATTTTCGTTGTCTATGACATCCCAGAGCTTTACACGAATGTGGAAAAGCCAGAAAGAAATGGTGGGTGAAGTGGCACTTAATGAATCTGCCTTGAAAGTGGAAATACCAGGACAGATAGCCATTAAAGTGGTACCATTCTTGGGAAGATGGCGGAAAGGTAGTGGCCTGATTGGACGACATCCACGACCAATATCGTTCGGGTCAGCTTATCCATGGCACAAATGCAAATTTATGGGGCGGCAGATTGAATAAAAAGGATTACCAAGGGAGAGGTTACCATGAAACTGGACGACACTGCCATCAGCAGGATCAGTTCCAAAGGTAACAAGGATGAATATCCAGGACTCAATACCGCGCGGCTGCAAGCACCCAAACTAGCAATCCGAAATTTGGGCTAGGGAAGTGGGCCGAAGGCCACCTCTTGCAGTGAATCCGGAAGCGGGCGTAGTGGTCCGCTGCAAACATTGCGAGCGGTAACATTCCATTTTTTGGACAGTGCTAAAGGCCGCAGTGCGCGTGATCATGATATGCGACGATACCAACCAAAAGACGAAAAAGGCACCCATGTGCAAAGGGTGGGGCTTATACAATAGCTATTAATATATAGGCCAGGTTATATATGTACGGTAAGGGCAAAATTGGTAACGAAATTCCACGCGAGGGAATTGTGTACGACGTGGACTTCCCGTCAGTACTGCTTAGTGTCTGTTTTGAGCACGTTGCAGGCGGCCACGTGGGTGAACTAGACCAAGGATGATCACTAAGGCCACCGGTAAACCCTGAATGTTGGGGATAAAAACGAATGGGAATTGGCAGAATGGATGACTCGTGACAAGAAAAAACGCAATAAATCAAGGAAAGGGAAATTTGAAGGCACATTCTGCTGAATGTATAGTCTGGCAGCAGTATAATGAACAGACAGTGGCAGCAGAGAGGCCAAACAAGGAGACCGTAGTACGCTGGACAGGTGTGGACGGTGGAATTGAACAGAACTCATGTAGTCATATGTCTGATTCCAGAGGTTTGTTTCGGCTAATTTTGATTTCGCGAGTTTCAGATATATCTTATGGTGGAGGTGGAGTTGGGAAAAGAAAAAAGGGAACCAGACTCAAATGAGACAATGCCTGGGGGAACCTTGTTTAAGGCAATTTCCAGAAGCAGCAGTCTGTTACCAAATTTGGCAGACCAGAATGAAAGTTCATGAGAAATGCTGGTCCTCAGCCATTTGCACTACAAATGTTGGGATGCGTGCGGAACGTCAGTTCATATTT
>LUCM01001961.1:46974-61372 GCA_008360955.1 Fasciolopsis buskii | reverse complement strand
GACTGCAGTACTCAAATGAGGGGCGGATTTGAGCCTTACATGATTGAAGAAAATGAGTTTGAGTGAAGAAAGGCCTGTCGCGGAACAGAAAACAAACTTTGTGCGCTTAGCGCTAGAATCAAGCTCAGATATGGAGGGGGCAATCTAATTAATGGGTAAACCGAGAGGAAAAACAAAGTCTGCACTTCACGCCGTGTAATAAAAAATCAATCTGAACAGGTAATAAATGGGAATACACTAGGACGGCTGGGACATATTTTGCGCACGACAGCAAAACATCTGCCTCGCTATACGGTGTTGTCCGAAGCAGATATTGGCTGGGAAATGAGTTAACGTGGCCAGTGGATGGCTTGACTGAAAGATGTAAAAGTCTTAGCTAATGGGTTGCTTCGTTTAGATCCAAGTGGACCTCTGGGTCGTAAACACGTACGTTTAACTGGTGCAATACAGACCCCAGACGTCGATGTGTTTTGGAAAAATGGATTAGCACAACTAAGGCGGATATGGACCACCTAGACCTTCAGTCAGCGTGCACTAGGGCATATAGCGTGATCCGAATTGGGAACTTAGTGGAAACTGATCAGAACTGCACCGATCAGAAGTGTCGAACACTGCAGGGACCGTCTTTGTTACCTGTGCCAGCAGTGGATATTCATGTGAGGCGATTCACACACAAACAACACGGGACAAATGTGATGAAACCTAATCAGCACCATCAGAATTCGTTCACCACATTGATGTGAACAAAATCTAGAGCCGTAAATTAGTCCACCATAGTAATCCAGGCGAAACCACGAGAACGAATTAGCAATCTTCGCAAGGAAAAAAATATTAGATAGACTGGAAGCAAATTGTCGTGTAGGTGATAATCGCTTATCAGTTGTGAGCATAATTTATTTGCCTCATCGGCTGGCCAGCAGATTCGGAAGCGATGCGTATTCACATTGACAGTTCAAAGGGAGTAATTAGCAAATAAGTGATGATTGTTGTGAAATCTGTGCTTAAGGAACCCGTTCAGCTTGACAGAGTCCGCTTTTAATATGAAGTAGGATCGTCATACAATTGACTTGGAAAGTCAGTACCAAGGCCCTCATCATTTGTTTCCCCACATTTGTCAAATTCGTTTCATGATTGTGGACTAACTCGATGTTTTTCGCCGTCTTGACTAACAGTCATGAAGAAAAGCCTACTGTTCGATATGTGGAACCATGCCAAGAAAGAAGCACCAGTCCGTTCATACCACCGATTTCGCCCGCTCCTCCATTGCCGGAATGCATAACAGTACCTGCATCTTCAGGTTCTAGTAAGTAATAAACTTATAAAAATGATGTCTAGATTTTCTGAATTCAGTTGCTGCACGATCCATACAGTCTTATTCACTTTACACCGGTATCTCACTACGCTATTTGCCGTTTTTACTCCTTAGTGCCTCTCAATTTTTAAATAATATTCCTAACAGTAGTAACCCAATCCATTCTTTCCCGATGACGTCACCCCCATTGTTCTTTTTCTTAACACACTCCACGCCATGCAAACACCAACATCGATCGTGACCGTTGTGTCACCAGTGTATCTCTAGGCTCCGATCTTGAGCACGTCTATTTCTGAGTTTCTAATAACCATGTCACACTCAACACTTCCAAAACCTCTTTTCAGTTTCCCCAAAACGTCATTCTTTCTCCCCACGTCTGTTCTTTGACTCGTCTATCCTGAATCTCACAGACTCTGTTCCTCCTCTCAGCTTACCCATTAGTTCTTCATTATGCTGGTCTTCCTTCATATTCGGGCTTGCTTCTAGTGCATTACGCAAATTTGGCATTCTGTTTCAAGCCGGGCGTTTTTTCACCCCAGCGCATGTTACATTATCCAAAGCTCTAATCAGCTCGAAACTTGAGGATTGCATTAGCGTGTGGAATGTAGCTTCGTCTTTTTTTTATTTTCCATCCTTTATCTGGTTCAGAGAAAGACCGGCTAGTCGACGCATTTTCACTAACATCTGCTTTTCAGTTACTGGCCCCATCGTCGGGCATTTGCTTCGTTACCAATTTTCTACCGTTTTCACTTTAGCTTTTGTTTTTCAGAGCATGCTCCAACAGTTCCTCTTTCTCTAACCTTTTCTCACACACAGGCAGCTAGTCATCCTTACCAGATTTCCGTTGCTCAGTGATGTGCTTCTTTATTTCTATCCTTTTTTTCCTCCAGGACTTCCAAATTGTGGAACATTTCCACTTTCTATATTCCTCCCACCTAGAACCTCTCACTTTTCATGAGCTGGACCAATAAACTAGTTCTTACGTGAATGTTTTTCTCATTTTCCTTCATTACAGTACGTCTTCGAACTCCTTCACTATATCTCACCTGTTATGTAGAGAAGAAATGCTTATCATTCCGGAATCAATGAGCTGTCTGATAGATCATAAACTTGCAATTCGAGGATGGGTAGAGATGAGCTATCCGTGGTATGAAAACCTCACGGTATGTATGGCGTCAGACCGCTGTTTTGATTACAGAAGATCACCGTATTGAGTGATCAAAAGCATTGGTTCATTTGACTCGATTCGCTCGCTTCAAAACAGATTTTCGGTGTGTTTTCCGACTGTCTGTGTGGACGAGAAACCGGTCTGAGGGATGGCAGTCGATCAGTTGTACGAACCAAAAACGTAACAGGTACACAACAGCCTATGTAGCACTCCACTGGAAGCACCTAGTATACCACTGTGATAGTGTCTATGGGGTGCTGGGGATCAGAACTGTTTATTTTTCTGCACCTTGGATTCAGTAAGAAGATTCGCATCAGTTGGCCATACTGTGCGCTGCCGGATGGGGTAATAAAGTCGGCACAAACGAGGTGCACTGTGACCGACTGAATTTCACAGGTTATCCGCAAACAAGATGCCCGTGACATTCTATCGCAAACAACCTTGTTGCAGTTTTTGTTAACCAATAGGTTTGTTTACGCTCCGATTCTGTACCAAACATGGAAACGGGCAGGTAGGGAGGTAGTTGACCATACCAACTTCGGGACCTACAATTGATTGTCTCCGCTACTGCATATTGTTGCCGTTGTCTTTGTGTGATTATTTTTGAACAGGGCTGGTTATCCCTGAGTCGAATTTGGGAAGCTTATGCTGAAACAAAAAATAACAAGTGTGACACTACACTTCGGACTTACTAGACTTTCATTCACAGTCTTGAAATCTTCGTTCGAGTGCGATTATTTTATTTCTCGACGTTGCAGTTGCGTATTGTTGTCTGGTCTACTCGAAGAGGTCACGTAGCGTTGAGCTCTTAAGTGCATCTCAATCGATGGCTATGAAGGTAATGCTTTATTTACTAGAAAGTCCCCAAACTGGTTATCTAGGAGATAATTTTCGCTTATGCTGATAGGTAAACACATTTGGGCCTCGCCTTCCACAGCCTGGTCGGCGGATCCCACAGTCTCAAACAAGTTCGTGGAGCAACCACTCACTCCGGTTTTGTCCAGGAATGAAGACAAGCGTGTAAGTCCTTCATGTATGCATTTCGTTTGTGTTACACTGTATTTTTACATTACTATAAGCCTTTACGTTCTTATTCAGTTTAGTAACTTCTGACCTGCATTAATTTTCCGCTTTTGTGTTCTGGTTCTAATCGCTGCCTGTTATGAAATTGATAAAATTGTCGGTAACTCACAACCAATGGATTACCTGCATTTCTTTGTGGAACTTCGTTCTGCTGAGTCTAGTGTGGAAATGGCTTCAAGCCGGTCAATGCTCGTCCGTTCGGCAATCAAAGGTTATATGTAGGTTGGCAAATTTTAAAGTTGGTTGGTTCATAACCTCCTGTCTAAATCCATTATTTTTCCGATAGTCGTCGTTTCTAACAGCATTTCCGCAATGCTGTGAATGAATGATAGCACTTAAGTTTGTATCTGAGTCATATTTATAAGGATATGTATATGGAGATTTTTCTCAGTGCTTTGTGAGGGATAAGCTTGGCGTTTAGGTCGCAGACATTTCATCACCAGCCGAGGCGATATCATCGGTAAATAGGCCTCCGCATAGGCCAGAGAGATTTCAAAGGGCAACTAGTAAAAATACTACCTGAGTATTTATTCAAGTGGGCGCAGACGTGAGCTCTTTAATGGGAATACATAAAACTACCAGTTACCAGGAGGCCACAACCACGAGATATTGAGGAAACAATAAAGAAGGATCGAGAGGAAGCACGATAAACATATGTGGGGATGGAAGGTCACTGTATCCAAGCTGGTTGCTCATCCTGAACGCCTCTCGGTATGCTCCCAAATGACTTTGGGCCTCATATGGTCTCTTCTGACGAAGTCCTAGTCAATACTTTCTCTAGGCTAGGGTGTTCCCTCCAAAGCGGGAAGATGAAGGCGAATTCCCGCGTCTTTCTGCCAAGTTGGCTAATCTTTGACATTCAGTGCAGAGATGGCCAGACTCCGACTCCAAACCAATCGCGGATGGTGTACGAGAAGTAAAGCACTGTGCTCACCGAAAAATGCGGCGGGAGCGTTGACTAAGCATCCAAGATATCTGGCCCCACCCGAAGAGCACATAAACCGAGAAGTCAATCACCAGCTTTTATTGAGCTAGGAAATCATCAAGAAGTGCTACTGTCTTCTAGATTAAACCCTTTATTCAAAGGCATCTAGTTGGGCTCCCAAGTCAGGCCAATTTTTCACTACTATATATATATATATATGTATATATGTACATATAAGTAGCAATTAGTATCTGGATGAGTGAACAAAATTTGCTCGGGAGCACGACCGGTTTCGCGTTATTGTCACTCGTCAGGTATGCGTACCCGATACTCTCTTGTCCAAACATCTATATACTTGTACACTCCGAATTGGTATGTGTCACCAGAATCGAATTTTTGGCGTCAGGAGTGTGCTTGGAAGTTCTTCGTTGTGATTCGTTGATAATTCTTTGTCAGTTGGTGTGAGCGAACCTTAGAAACGAGGGCAGAATGCCGTCACAATGGTTATTTACTGGAAGTAGTATCTGAACATATGAACACAATTTCCCTGCAAAACCGATCGTGTGCTTCCGGGGCGTTTTTCTTGATTCGTCCAGAGATCACTTCCAATATACTTAGATACAAAAAGTTGTGAGGTCTGAATTCATTGAGATTTAAGAATGTGCTTTGACAGTCGTCGTAACAGTATAATGTGTGAAGGCCGGCTGCTCATGTTAGCTCTTACATATATTCAGGTGTCAACTATAAAAGAAGGAGGGCGTGCGGTTTGTGTATTGAGAGTATAATCCGAAGGGCAGCCGGTTAAAACAAAAGTCATCACTCCCAGATACTACCCGTAAAGAAGTGTTAGATACACACATGGAAACCAAAAACGATGCAGTCCAAAGAGAATATTGACTCAATCCGGGTGAGAAGACCTGATTTGATAGGAGGCGTTCGTATAGAGTTAGCGGAGAGTAACCGTGTCTCCCTTGAAAGCTGTTGGGCATTGTTGACTGTCATTGAGGACGACACTTGAACAAACCCAACCGAATAATTCGGATCAACCCGAAGGGGGCTGGGCAGAATGGTGGTAACACACACGACTCCCACGCGAAAGCGCCCGGATTCAAACATTGGGTACGATAATGGATGTGTGCCAGTGATGAGCTCTAAAGAGAGCGAAACTCAGGTCTGGAGCTTCCCGAGTACAAGATTAACCGGAGGACCTGTGGTTTGCGTTGTGAGTGAAATCCAAAGGGCAGTTAGTCAAAGCCAAATATAGAAGAGCTCCCGTTGACGGATAATCCATCCATTTTTTGAAAACAATTTATCTTTCACCAGAGCTAAAAACTTTATCGGGTCCTGTCGTTTCTACTTCAGTTTGCATTCCACTTATTCAAGCAAGAGTGATCAAGTAGCCTCTGTTCGGTGGACACGCTTGTTAATTATTCCAAACAAACGATCCATATTCGTTGGTTCAGGCCTAAGCTCATCGGTTGTTGACCTTTTTTCCGACCTATTATCTCCTTTTTCTCTTTTTTTCCATCGACGCCCTTGTTCACCTGTGAACGTGTTATGAATGTCAGACTACTTTGGATCTTATTGTCGAACTAGGGTGAAGACATCTATTCTAACGTTCTCAGACTTACGGTCGAACCGAGTCCTGACTCAAGTGTCATTCAGTTGGTCCCATTTATCTTCCTCTATATGACTTGATTTCCAGACGTTTGCTCACTACCACTTTCACCTGTAATCCACAGGAATGCTGACAATGAAAGGCTAGCGATGAATTTTGGTTTCCTGGGTTCATTCAACTTACGACCTGAAACTTGACAGACTTTTTGGATCTATTGAAATCACTATCGTCGCGGGAGGTTGGCCAAAGACAACGTCGTCCGGATATTTTAAAAACTGAGTCGGCGAGCTGCTCTTAAGATCATTATTCTAATTGGGAAACAAGTAGGAAAAGGGACAACAATTTGGAGTGCTCCGAAGTTGTCACAACGAGACTGCACCTCGATGTGATATGACGGCTTGCGTGCCTCCATGACCCAACGAGCTGTACAGGATGGCTTATCTGAAGCCGAAGATCCAATCATACCTGGAAGGTCAATGGATAGAGGCCTGGTCCTCCAAGTCGGGGGTTGATCTGAGTTAGCAGCTCAGTCGGAAAAACGAGTGGGAGAATAATTGATCCAAGTAGATGGGCTTCCACTCAGCCATGCCCCTCTGCCTTATGAGCAGGTTCTTGTTAGAATCAGAGGTTTTGGTTAAGAACCCTAATCGTTCCTCTGCTTAGCGGCTGGACTCCCTATCAGTACCCATCCATCGATCCCCTAGCATATGTTGTCCTGCACTATGCTATTCTTGTGCTCCAGCGGTTGTTCGAAGCGCGCGGGGCAGCAATGGTTAGACTGCATTAAGCTGTTTCTTCCGACGTGCTCCAGTGTTCCGAAAGGGATTAGTCAAAAGCTAAAATCAAGACCACCTGATAAGACGGAACAACAATAGTCACTTCTTGAGAATACCTTTCACTCGGCTAACCTGTTGAGTTGTGGCTGAACCGTTCGTGTTGCAACATCCTGGATTTCCGCTGAATCTCGGCTTTCTTGACACACGCCAGCCTACGCCGGCTGCTAGGGAGCATATTAAAGTGCTGCTCGTCGCGAGACGTGAATTAAACGCTAACTCAACGATCACAAGATCTGGTGGTCTCATCGCGGACCATAGATCGAACTTGGTGTCAACATGGAAAATTCCCGCAGTCTATTTCAGCTTATCCGAGTTGCCGGTAAAAAAGCACTGAGTGAGCGAGACGATCTATGAAGCTTGGTTCCAGCTTCAAACCCTGTTATTCTTACTCTGGCACACGTCCCTTGGCCTGTTTCGACAAATCCACCTTATGGAGTTAAGATCCGTAAGGAAATTCAGGCCTTATAACGTCACAAGGCTCCGGGCTTCGTTGAACTTTTCTCAGTTCCATTTAAAGATAGGGAAATGGGATTCGTCAGAAGAATTCGAGTTTTATTTGAAAATTCAAAATAGGCACATTGAGAAAATACAAGCTGGTTAACAAGCTCGTTTTCAGTGGTTCGTACTAATGCAGTCACGTCACGGTATATTGAGAATTTTATGTGGGGTTAGGCTAGTTTGATAAAAATATGGGTGGGGAGGGATTGGTGGTGTTCCATGCATAACCCGAAAACAGATGGACGTTGTGTTATTTTGTGGTCTATGGTTTGCATTGAAGCGGTGGATGGGGCAGGGGAGTTAAAGAGCAACAGAAAATCGGTTTTGAGTCCACAGTGGAGGATTGTGAAGACGGATCACGACAGCTTCCGTTTTGCTCAAGACACGACACTCATGAAATTATTCATATGATATCAATGCTCATCTCACCATTAAGAAAGCATGGAAGCACTACAGTTGTTTCATCCTTGTTATGGCTGAGGCGTTCGTCCCAGTTCGGGTGCCGTGGATTCCTAACATTGTTTCTCAATAGTAAGTTGAACGTTGATATCACATGGCGGATAATTTCATGAAAACATTCAGTTTCCCACTGCTAACACAATGTCAACCTACACTATTGACTCAGGAAAGCTTGCATTACACTCACAGTGTGGTTAATCTGTGCTAGGTGTGAAACCACCGCAGTATTAAGTGACCAAAGATCACAAAATAATTTACACAACACGTTCATTTGTTTTCGGGTTATACAGGGAACGCCACTGATCCCCCTTCTCACCCATATTTTTCTCTGACTAACGCAACCCCTATTAAAGTTCAAATTTTATTTTCGAAGGTATGGTTTTCTGAGCACCTCTTCTCATCATTGAGGAATAAGTCGTTGTCCCCATCTTCAAGAAAGGTTCATACAGTAGCTGTGCTACAGTTGGGAGAATTGATCTATCCGCGTTTAGGATGCCCGTCGACTTTCTGTTTTCGAGCACCGATTTCTCCGAAGCATTGCTCCAGTCTGGTTGGAACATCGGGTGAGCAATGAAAAGAAGTGCATCGATGTGTGTCGGGTGCAAACAGTCGTCCTCTGACTGAGATAATCGCTCCACATCGCCTACGGTGGCTTGGACACATATTGCGTATCCCTGCCCATCGTCTACCTTTTAGTGCTTTTTTGCGCGTACTGGGCAAGACTAGAAAAGGTCACGCGGCGGTCTGGCTGACTTGGTGTAGAGGTATGAAGTTAGCTTCGGCTTTGGCCTTGATTGGTGCTTCCCGCCTTCTTGGCCGGGGCCCAGGAGATGAAAATTGTTGTGGTTGGAGACGGTCAGAAATCAGCGGGGCGAATGCTGTGTAGTATATCTGTAGAATTCACCCCTTAAAAATAATCCGAAAACAATCTGAAGATCACAAGATGTGCACGATTAAAACAAAGCAGTTCGTTTGTTATAATTCACTATTTTTCCTTCCATGGAGTTAATTTACACTTACAGCGTTCGCAACCTCACAGAATGTGACATGGGTGTACACTTAACCACTATTCCGCTTACCACCCATATAGGACAGTTACCACATCCACCAACGTATGTGTTCATTCGCACATCCATCAAACTCAGTCCACAGTGCACATTAAAAATTGTATCAGATGTTCCAAAACGGAATAGCGTTATCTTCACTATTGCTCAACCAAACCCTGTCAAGCCCGACTCGAGAGTTCAAGGCAGAGCGCGCACGATCATTTGTTTAGCTGTTCGTTTGCATTCAGACTAATCGGGAAACCCAATGAATTAGCGTGCCCAACTGAAAGGGGAATTGCACTTCACCAACCGATCAGCTTCCGGTGCGGTGGCCAGATGTCAGACGCCGTTTAGAAGGCCCAGGAAAAGGAAACGTAGATGCTAGTTGTAGATGAAATATCAGATTTTGAAGGTCATGTGAGGAGTTTCGACGTTGATTGGCTTGCCAATTAAATTCAAAGTAATGGCTTGGATACTAACTGTTTGCGAAGGCATTTATTTCCGTCAGCAATGACAACGAGAGGGCCAAGATACGGAATAAGGTAAATAACAACGAAAGGAGGTAGCTTTGGAGAAACCCCTGAAGCATTGTGTAACATTTTTAACTTAAATAGGGTTCAGCTGAGGCGGTTAAATTACGAATCATTCCTTGTGGTAGATATTATATGCTAACGTCATTTGGCGCGTTACCCAAGATGACGTGGTCTCATCCCTGTTGGTAAAACGCACTGAAGTATGTGAAACGTCTCTGTGTGACCTCGAATGCTACCGGGGTAGGCGACTTTTAAGACCTAAGACCACGTAGAAGTGTGCGTAGACTGAGTCTGACGTTAATGTGATGCCTGGGAAACATGACAAATATTTATTCAAATAGTAAAAATAGAACAAATGGCCATGTATTCTAGCTCTGAGCACGGATAAACTAGCCTGTTTTTTTTGCAATTCGTGATTTTAACACTTTCATCGTGATCAACTCAGTTTACTTGTTCATTGCACAACTGGTGTTCTAAAATGCAGCGTTGTTTGACCTTGTTCTCTTACGCATACGTTTTCTCATGTTCATCCAGCGCTTTGACGGTATCATTCTCGTTTTACAATTAATTAACGTGTTAGTTTTGTACGTGCTAGAAGTAACGCAGCCTATGACTTGGTGTAGAGCAATGAAGAAGTTAGCTCCTGTTTTGGCCTAGGTTGGTGCTTCTCGAGTGGGATCAAAGAGATGAGGATTGTTGTTGATTGGAGACGCTGAGAGATATGAGTTGGAACCGAAGTCAGTGGCATGAATGCTTCATAAGTTACCTGTAGAACTCGTGCCCCGTAGAAGAAACACGGGAAACAGAACGAAAGTCAATACGTGCCATGAAAATACAAAATAATACAACGTATTATCGCTGTTCATTGTTGTCCCCTCATTTGTTTGGTTTCTGTTACATTGACTTGCTAGTTTCCAAGCAAGTGTAAGATATTTGTTCGCCAAGCTGGGAGATTTGATTTTAAACGACTTATCACTAGTCTAGGTAACATCACCAGTGCTATGGTCTTGTGGCGAGGTCCTAGTTGTTATCGTCTGTATAGATGGATAACCTGTAGTCTTTAGTCGGTGCTGCTTGGTTGCCTTGGGCGGAGTGGTGCGATAGAGATGCTGACCAGTCGCTTTGTTCTGTTGGCATGTCATGGGGTGAGTCAGCGCTCGTTTCCACTGGCAATGTGCTGATTGATTCTTCGATCGAAAAACCTTCGAATGCTCTGGTTTACCCCGGGTAACGATTCTGGCGTTCTCGAGTTTTAATTTTTCACCTTTCTGGTCCTTATGAACCACAATTAAGGACAGCAAATGGTGTCTTTCCGTTGCAATTTGGTGCCCATAGATCCGTGCCGCAAGTTTCAGGTTTGCCCCATGTGTTGTTTTGCTCATTCTTCCCAGTGAATTTGATGGATTACGTTGGTTCGATTCTTGTCTACTGTCGATTCTTTGGTCTTTGATTGGATCTTTCGTATGGCTTATGTTGGCCTGTGAGACACGTCACTTCCATGGGGCTGGATTAGTCTTGTTGTCGTTTCGATGTTTGATGGTCACTTCACTACAATTTGTACAACCTTTCATTAACCTGCTCTGGTTTTGGTTGCTACCTCACAGCACCATCTGCTCAAACACAAAGAAACGAGAGGTAGGAACAAAGTTGGCCATAAAATGGCAAACTGAAGAACCCTACAGAAGCGAAGGTTTCAGATACAAGAATGAGACTGAGTCATGTCGCTTACTTTGTCCAACCCTCTGTTTGGGGGATTCTCGTGGACCCTAACCCGGTCGCCTACACCGGGCAATCCATTTGCCCAGTGGCCTCCTTGGCCCATCTTCCAACCATTTTCCTGCATCACAGAACAGCGTATAACGAGGCAATCGTTTTGTGGGTAGGAGAAAAACATACTTCAACCATCCAAGCTTGTTCATATTCAATGTCTGTTCTGAAGATTAAACGCTAGGATCCAGTATCTTACGCCATACTGTTCAGTTATCCACACAATTCTTTCACCGTATCCCGTTACTACTAATGGAGACAACGGTGTTCAATCAGTCTTCCCACATCTGCTCTCAACGGCCATGTTTCGGACCCGTAGAGCAGTTCCGGTCTCACTGCTGCTGCGTATGCTCAACCGTTGATCGATAGCGGGATGTCCTGCCGGCGCCACAGATGCCTCAAGTTGGTGAATGCCAATCGAGTCTCATGTATGGGCGAAAACGCTTCGTTCAACACGCGACCACCAAGCGAGATACAACTGCCCAAGTAACTAAATCTATCCATCAAACCCAGTTGCTCCCCTGCAAGAACAAGGTCCGGCTCCGAAACAATCAAGTTCTGCGACAGCATTTAACACTTCGAAGATGTAAAGCGCGTCCTAAACAAACTACACTATCGTTCAAACGACCGAGAAAAATCTACAACCTGCTTGGATCTTCATTCAATAGCACAACGTCGTCTGCATATCCCAAATAAGACAGGATCCTGCCTGAACAAATATCAATGCTACTATTCTTACATAAAGATAGGACTGTGTCCATAGCCATTTAAATTACAAAATTGGAAATTTAAAGGCGAAAAAAGACAACGCTGACGAACATCACTTCTCGTAAACTTCGGTGAGACATCGGCTTTGGATTCGTGATTACGGAGATCGGAAAAGTGAGATGAGTTTCTATGGCACTGCCTTCAGTGAGTGTCACTATCGAGTCGGATTTCGCTTTCAGATCAAGAAAGACAGGTCGTGAGTTTCTGGCAAGCATCATTATGTTCAGCAACTTGTTGCAGTGTGTGGATTCGGTCAATAGAACCTCGACTCTGTTGGAGACCGGCTTGATTGTCATGCATACGCCCTTCGCGAACACTACATAATCGGCGGACGATGATGTCCGCGAGCACTTTGGTTACGATGCTTACCAAACTAATTTCAGTGATTTTCGCACAATGACCTATCAACTTTCTTGTAAATCGGTACTCCGTGACTCCCAACAGAGTAAACGCCTATGTGAATGATTCCATGTCATACATAAATTTTTTCTATAGACAAAAGTCGGTTCACCGTCGAGTTATATGCAGGCTTTCTTTGAATTGTGTTGCGTCTTCTGGGATACGTGCAACTTTGACTATATCTTTGTCTGAGTGAACATTTTTGCTCCTGAACTGTAAGCCGCGAACTCGCACATGACGGATAACACGAGAAAGTGCAATAATAACGTGGTTGGTAACTCACCCAGTACAGTTATATTTGGGATGAGTAAAATTGTTTGCAAAATCTCACTAATGACTAGCCGTTTCGACCAGTGCATGAGATTCTTCCCGTGTTAGATGTTAATTTCTGAAGCAAGCGCCTAGTTTTCGGTAGAGGCCATTGTTTTTAGTCTAACTCAGGTATCTGACTGCTAAAATTAATGTCAACCTTCGTTTTTTTGTGGATATTGTTAGTCTCAGCCCTTTGCAACGACCCAATGTTAATGCATTTTTTGGTTGGTTCTCTTTTCCCATCCAGTGTTCGTGTGCTAGGCTTGTCCCACGCATCGAGGCGAATTCGCACTATCGCTTCCATTCGGACTTTCTCGTTCCTTTGAATGATTCAATAGAACTACGTTGCCCCCTCTATCGACTTGGCTGCCAGTTCGTCGCCACACGCATGCTGCCACATGCTGAACATCACCAGATCTTGTATCACCCACAATTAGATCGCTTTTCTCTGCGTTTCAACAAGAACCAGTCAGGCTCGTCAGCAGCACCCCTGTCTGGTGTTTCCGATGGGGATACACGTCCATATGCGGCAAACTATATCGAACCGCCCAATTTGAACACGATTCCGACAGAAATTGTCTGCTATTTAGGTCAGTTTCTTGATGATGTCAGTTTGTTCTGTTTAACTCAGGTGTCAAACCGACTTCATTCAACGCTGAATCCCCTGCTTCAAGAACGCATGGTTGTAACACCTAGATGGCAGTGTGTTGTATATTCAGGGGGGTTGGGAACACGATGGGAAATAAACGGATTTGTCTGGTCTTTGCCCCACCGAACGGATGAAATTTGCGAATGGCGTTGGTTGCCTGCAAGTGCAGAGATTGCGACACATTTGAAGAACTGTCCGTACAATGATATCGTCGTACAGGGCGAACCATTCTGCCTGACCAACGGGATAAAAAGCATAAATTCCGTTTAAAGGGAATTTTTTCACTTTCAGCTGTTAGTTTCTCATCTCAGTACCATCATTTGTCTTGGATGCTGGCACACAAAGTGTAATATCGTCTGAGTTATCTTTGAATTCACTGTCTTTCGATCGCCTAGCCCGGTTTATCCCTGATCCATGTCTTTCCAGCTACGTTAAACACTGACATCTATTTCTGATAACTGCTGATCTCATTTATCCGAAACCATTGAACCTGGTTTTGTTTTTTCGTTATGACCGTTATTGTTGTTTTTTTCTGTGGCAACATCTACTAATGCTTCGACGAAATAGTAAACACCCTTCGATCATTTCTGCTGTTTTTGGGGAACTAATTAATGACAGTCGTTTATTCTATACCAATCCTATGGACTTTGCACGAGATGTCTAAAGGGCTTTCAGGGACCGGGCCAACAATGCAATAACAAAGTCACTGGGTTGTTTGTTGTAGATCTAATCAGTCAGCACATTGTGCGAAATGGTCGAATTCCATTTGGTTATCTTTGGCAAGCTCTTGAATGGTAGGCACGTCGCTTCACATTTCTTAGGAAAAGCAGGAATTTCATTTCTTTTGCTGGTAATGTTGTCGGTTCTGTCACAACGAGACTACACCTTGACGTGGTGTGATGGCTTGCGTGCCTCCATGACCCAACGAGCTATACAGGATGGCTTATCTCAAGCCGAAGATCCAATCGTACCTGGAAGGTCAATGAGTAGAGGCCTGACGGAGTAGTCTCCTGGTCCTCCAACTT
>LUCM01001961.1:36294-46480 GCA_008360955.1 Fasciolopsis buskii | reverse complement strand
CAGGAGGAGTGGGTCCTACACAGGCGGGAAAAGATAAGAATGTGTTGCGGCAGTCAACACACTTGAATACACAACGTTCTAACTGTATCACTAACGCACGTTTTTCAAATCTGCTATATGCGATAGAAAAAGACAACTACGATCGCTCCACCGTTCAACTCTGGTTCACTGCCATAGTATCCTCAGTGTCTCCCAGCCAGCCTAAGTTCGACGAGTCTTCGGCCCCAAACACGAAGACGTTGGGACACCTACTCTACCTAAGTGTCGGCGTACATATTTCCTCGGTTCACGTTGCCACTGTCATCTGTGCCTCTCAGTAGGCCTTCTCTTCCATTTCCTTAGGAGGAAACACGAAAGAAGGCACGATACTGGATGACGAGTGTTCTCGCTCATACGCAAAGTCACCCTGACCCAACCATCGTAGTCTATCTAAGTTTCCTACGGCTGAACACAAGGATTTCTCAAAAATGGCTCACTGCAATACAGGATCCTAATTCCTTAATACTACACCCGGTCCATCCGATCCAATCCCTAGCCATCCTAGCGTAAACATCGGTTGTCCGAAAACCTCCAGCCGACGAAACAGTCTCGACCGCATACTCGCCAGCGTCTTCGGCACCGTAACAACAGAAATTGAACGCACTGCAGCATCAGTATACACGACTTCAACATTCAGTGATATACGTCAGGCTGACGCCAAAGTGCTTCCAATCAGCGTAAGCTGCACGAGCCTTGATAATGCGTGTTACTTCCGTGTCGAGCTAACCATCTGTTGGACGCGCACTACCGAAGGCCAGGTGAAACGGTCCATCGCGATTGGTATTTCGCTCTCCATCCAGTATCAAGTTCCGGCGCTGCTGTCGTCGCAGTCTTAACGTTACTTCTGCACTGTTGAAGGTGCAAAGCACAAATCGCCGAGAAACTCGAGAAGCAACTCCGATCTCGGAAGTCTATCTAGGGCCGTTTGTGCATGGTCCGCAGACTCGAACAGGCACACGACGCTCGTCCTGCGTAAATCATAGAATATCCCAGCTTCCCTCGCACCGCGTCACCATTTCGACTCCCTAAGATTTCCGGAGACCTCCTTAAAGTATCGTTCCACATCCCTCGTCCAGATGAAGCTGAAACAAGAATATGAGGAGATGGACACCGTTGCGAACGCCACTAGTCGTTCGGAATGGAACATGACAGTTCAACGTATAACCCTAACGCGTCCATAGGTGATGCCCCCCGCGGAAGAAAAAAAAAGTTTAAATTGGCCTTTCGCCAAACAGGTTCACAAACTTGCGTTGCTATATCCCGTCCGGTGAGAAGCACTGAGTAGTTGCTGGGTCGAACCTACGGATGTCGAAAAGCACCCTTCAAGTCGAGGAAGATCTACGATCGAAGGGCGCCGTGCTTTCTGGCGCGTTTCGAGGATCGGTGTGGAGAGTGAAATATTCTGTTCTCGAAACAACATTGACCGGCGCTAAACGCGGCCCACTCGCGATATCCTCTTGTGGCGAGACGATGTCCCGAAGGGTGCAAGCATATCGAGGCTAAACATCTATTAACTATCTGAATTGAACTAATCCCACGATGAACTTGCTTGCAGTCCTACGTCCGTGTGCCTTCGTGAAGATTGTGTATATCAAGACGCATCTCCGCGATAGCGGACAGCGCTCCTTGTTCAAATATCACGAATACATCGGAGGTAAGAGGATTTCTAGTCAGTACTTGTCTGTCACCAATTCTGAAAAGAACTGGGGGAGGGTGCGTCTGGAGCCGGCAGCGTTTCACCTCATCGGTAAGCCGAATATTTGAAGGACTCCACTGTCCAATTCCGTTGGGGGTTCAAAGAGACAACGTTCTCAATTATAGCGCAGCTCGCAGACGTGCGCTAAATACGTTCAGCAGTGTAGTCAGTGCCAAACTGATTCTTGATTAGTGCCTCAGCGCAACGGTCCACCCTTTGTGTTACCATGGATGATGCTCTCCAATTCTGATGCGCACACGGAACTTCCACGTCACCGAAGTCCCGTCGACCACTGGTGTGACGAATGTAAGTTTAAACCAGTCCTTGTTGACTGTTACATGAAGCGGACTGTTATTCTCCCATCTTTCGGTTCCTTAACTTACCAAGTTCTCGGCGGTCATTCTTTAAGACTTATCGTCACTGACGCTACAACTGCGGACGCAAACCATATTCACTCCTTGCAGTTTAGGCAGCTGCGTTTTTCTTCATATACCCGCGACGCTTCGTGAGTCTCCAGTCTCTGATGGAACCACAGCAATAAGATTCTCTGCCAAATGCATAGCCTCCTAATTTTGATGATACTGCTCGTCTACATTGCGCTCGTCGAAGTTCTTAATCCTGTCGGATATTTCTGTTCGTAGCTGTTCTGCGAACACGACATCGAAACAAACGTTCCGAACAGCCAACGGGTTTGTGGCCTGCCGTCTGATGGCCGTTTCAGTGCTGCAGAAAATCTGCATAGAAACTAACCATGGTCCGATTCGACGTACGTGGTCCAGTAACGATTCTAACAGTTCTGAACAGAGACCGGGGTCAACGTAGCAAACCTGCGATATGGTAACTGACCAAAGTAACTGGCGAGTAGCAGCGCCGATGTCGCGTGCCGACTTCCCCTTGGATATTCGCTCTTTTTATAGAAACGTGTAACTCTGGGGAAAGGCAGCGGTCAGTGAGCCTTGCCTTGCTGTTTAACGCTGAACGACGATGATGATGAATGTTGTCGGTGGTTAAAGATTATGGATTAGTGCTAGGCATACCTATGCCCAAATCCACTCTTTCCAACCCAGACATCAGCGGGATATGCTAACAAAAGCAAGCTGTACGCCAGACATTATTAAGCTAAGAGAACTAAGTCAAACAAACCCACGGCGGCATTGAAGGAGAGATACTATTATTAGAACCAGCCGCCTGCGAAAGCAGACACGGTGACACGTTCGATCTGTTTACCCCCATTAGGATAAGGACATACGGAATGCCGACCCGTAGGATAGTGGAGTGCGATGAACAGTCCAATCGAATTTTGCTTCCGAATGTCATAGCTAGGGATGCATATCGTACGGACTGAAATGACTACCGCGAGAGGAGTGTGGGAGACAATATGAAACACACGTATGCGATGTTACGTCATTGCCGTGTCAGCTGACAAGTCAAACAAAGATGTGTGTATATTGAAAGGCATTCGTGCAGTTGACTGGGCAACCATGCGAAACCCCAAGCCAATTACAGCAAATGGGTTTTGGTTAATTCGACCAAAAGCGAAGAGCGACTGTTTGTGTGTGTGTGCACGTGGACAGTGCTGAAGCCAATGACAGAAACGCATACTTTCGTAGTGGCATCGACCTTTCGGAGAAAATCGATTATCTTCGGACGTGATCTCCCCAGTAACTTGCTTTGACGCTCGATATTCATCTTGTGACATTTGTTAGGGTTGCGCTTGCTTTATCACAGGGAATCTGTACGTCTACGCTCGTGCTGCACTTTCCGTGAGTCTTCGCTTTTGGACGGCTCTGACCGTTCGGCATCTGCTGTGGCTTGCCTTCTCGTGTATTGTGGTATCGGTGCTATTTCGGTACCACGAGATACATACAATAAATTCCTCGCTTTCAGTTGTTGGTTCAGGTCTTCTTTGTTCGATAGACTAAGAGGCTTTGTCAACCGCGGTTTTGGAATACGATAGAAGACACGTTCAGGGTTGTATTACGGAGGTCCTCCATACTTTCATTATTATTACAGTGGTCTGGTCCACTACGGAACTACCTAATGTTGTGGTGCTGAGGATTGAGGGCATAAGTTTGTAAAGTGGCTGTAGGGGATTTCCCTTTTGCTACTCTGATCCATCGAAGCCATCTTTCTACTTGCCCAAGAACGCTGTGCGACGTGAAATATAAGCATTGGACCCGTAAACCGCTTGGTCCACTCGGATGACGAACAGCTTTTCATTACGTGGTGCCTCAAGCGTTTACTGAGCAGTCGAATTTCATACCGAACAGAACTCAGACCCTACCCTATTGTTCATCTTGCTGGTGTCATTAGATTTGTGAGTGCATACGTGATCCGACCACGACTATAAAACTTGATGTCGTTTATTTGTGGATTTCTGTGGTTGAACCGTTGGTTTCTGTTCACCAGACTAGGAGTCAGCATCACTTTTGCTCCAGTCATCACGTTCCGATCTTGCTCAGAGATACACAGTAAGTGGGTTTAGTATACGAACATAATAAAGCGACGTGTAAGCAATGATGTCTTCTCTTCAGCACTAGCGTGAGCTTAACTGTGGGTGGGGTGCGGCTGGTCCGTTGCTGTTTAGTCTTCTAGTGTCCCGGTCATTTCCAGCGTAGCTCCCTTGGGATGTCTTACGGCTGACGGTTTGCTTGGGGACAATAGGATTGTGGGTCCGTAGTGAATCCCAACAACTTTTAACCATCGGCAAGACGAGTAGCTTATTTGATAAACATGACCCCGTCTTAGTAGTTGCGAACAACTTATATGTTGGTCACTTTCCTCATCCGCAGTACGCAGACTTGTCCTCGGCAAACACAAGTGTTATTCGTGAATTATAACAAAAAGTAGGTTGGGATGAAACACGACTCATACTGTGGTAGTCATCGACCATCTGAAGAAATCAACTATTTTTGGACCATCATTTTCTTTACACCTTTCCAGATTTTGATTTTGTGACATTTGTTTGGTTACGTTTATTTTATCGGGAACGAGACCTGTACAGTTCCCTCATTTTCTCACCTTCGAATCGCGTACACCGCTGGGCTGTTTTTGCTGTGGTGTCTTCCGCATATAATTTGTTTTGGCGCCATTTCGACTTCACAGTATATGCAGTACACTTATCGCACATCCTTGCTGGCTTGAGTCTTCTCTGTTCTAACAATTAAAGGGACTACGTCGGCTGTGGCCTCGGAATCTAATGAGAGACACGTCTCCTAAAGTAAAGACTGCACACCTAATGGTTGCAAAGTGTATCATATCACGAATTTCCAATGCTTCCAATGTGCTGCGCACTTCCTCCGTACGTCCACGGCTGCAATATGGTAATCTCATATCCCTAGCACAACGCACGAATTGAAAAATCCAACCGGCACATGGTTGTGGGATTGCGTCTAACCAGCCATGTGTTTACAGTAGCATACAAAAGGGGGATGGAGGCCACTTATAATGTGCCTTGGGCATTATCTGCAGATGTACTCATATCTCAAAGCTCGATTTTTTCAAGGCGATGATAGCCGCACAAGAAATCATCCGTTGGGATTGGAAATGCAAGCGCAGGTGAACCTACTCCGACCCTGACATCTGTTTCCGTAACAAAAATGTAGAAGACCTGACTTGCTGAACGACTAAAAATGGAATAATTACGCGTTTAAGTTAACACTGAATTGCTTCCTAATAATTTGCTGGAGGATGAACCACACGAAAAGCGAAGGTCTCAGATAGATGTGACAGGGATAACAAGAGCCAGTTCCAGTTTCTATAACCACTAACCTTGCATCAAATACTGTGGTTTTGATTGCTGTTTCACAATACTGTCCATTCGAAAGAGACGAAATGACGAAAAAATATAGAAAGGTCACTAGAAAGTAGTATGCTTAAGAATAATGTAAGAGAGGGAACGTTTCGAATGCAAGAACGCCAATAACTACTGATTGAGCCATACTGCCACCACGTACAGCGAAGTATACTTTCTGTGGGCATATGCAAAACCTAACAATCACCTTACCCTATTCGTATTCAGTGCCCCTCTTGAAGATTGAACTTTGGGGACCAGTGCGCTATGCCTAACTTCCAAGTTACTGAGGAAATTCTACTAATGCTACGAAGACAACGGTGTTCAAGCACGAGAAGTCTTCGGGCATCTTTTCCCAACGGATATGTTTAACGTGGTTGTGATTGCAGTCTGTGCCCCAATTTCAACCAGCCAGTAAGTATGTCTTCTAAAACGGACTTTAGAACTTGGTCATTCGTGTCGTCAGGCGCGACATTCTGTTAGTCACAAGAGATTGAAACATCCAGAATGGCCCAGCAGACAAGTACAGATAACACTGCAAAATGTGACTCAAAGCAGGAACCGCCTGGTCACATTTGCGCAGCTTAACAGACTGGTCATCACCAACACCCACTTTCAACACCCATAGAGGCATCTACTGACTTTGTATTCCAACAGTAGCGGAGCAGCACATCAGATCAACTAAATCCTGATATGCTTCCGCCGAACGTCATCATTTGAGAACCGTCGGGTATACCCCATTAGTGATACGAAAAGCACCAACGGCAAGAGTACGGAGCACACTGGTACGCTACCGTTTCAAACATAAATCTCGTCCCCGTTGTAATAGCTGGTGTTCAGAAGCTAACCGTCCATGAAGGTGTCCAAGCTTTATTTGGTACCATCACCTCCAGACCAGTCGCCACCAAAGGTGGTGATGTAGAAAAACTGTGAGAAGCATTCAAAGCATTATTACGAGCACCTCCCTTGAACAGCCACGCAAAACTTCAAACTACGGAAGATCGAGTTGTTGAAATAACCGATAACTGGTGCGCTAAGGTTCGAGACGCAAGATTCAACAATTCACACAACAGCCACAAGCCTTGCTTCGCACATAAAGACTCAACGACTGGTAGTGATATTGGTCCAAAATTGTAACTGCTGATGGAGACAGAAAAGTTTTCTCGACTCATAGGTCTCCCTTCAGAGGGAAATACCTCATGCTCCCATACGAAGTGAAAGGGGAGATCATCTCATATCCGAGTGCAGACAGGAGCTTTAGATATGATCCGGACGCTTCAGTCAGCTGATGAGTCACTCTCCTTATCAAACCCTTGTACACCACTTCCAAGCGAAATACAACAATACCAAACATCCGTCATGAAATGATTCGCCGTGTGATATTATTGCCCATCTCACCATTAAGAAACCATGGAAGCACTGTACAGCTGCTTCATCCTTGTTAGAAATAATCAGCAATGTATATCCACCGCGCCCGAACTGGGACGCGAATCCGGGACAAACGATTTTGAGTCAAACGCTTTAGCCATTAGGCTACCGGGCAGGCTCTGAACGGCTTGTTGAATTTCACCACATGATGTTGCATCTACCATTCGTCCCTGGTTCGCGCCCAAGCCCGTGCACGGTGGATATACCCTGTTGATGATTCCTAACAAGAAAGAAACCATGGTTTCTTAATGGTGAGCTGAAGGATGGTATCACACGGTGAATTATTTCACGGAAACATTCAATCTCCTACTACTAACACACATCAAATACGAAACATTTCAATTCCCCGAAGGAAACAGAAATCAGCTCTGCCGTCAAGTGAGCGGAAGAAAAGGATTCACCCCCACAGGTTTTCGTTTCACCGGAGTTTCCGAAATACTGTATGCCGGCTCTGCGGGGTTACTTTCGCTCGATTATTTTTTACGTCAGCCTAAAGGCATAAAGAGGACCGAAATTTGTTCTCACCTAAACTAGAAATTCTCAACTTTAAGTCTGCATGAAAACTCAGCAATTGGCCCAGATCAATCAGCGGGCCTTCGACAGATACAGTGACTTTTCGCTTCTTGATCTCTGGTGTCTGCCTTGGCACTTATGTGTCTGGGCAGCACGTCTTGTGCATTTTGCCGGCTACTGCCGCATATAGAAATAAACCATTAGAGACAAAACGTAAAGTAAACGTAGCTATTTTGGCTCCTTATTCACCTTACAAATGAGCCACGAAAGAAGCAAGGAACAATGTGGCTTAGGGGAGTCAATTGAAATAACTGGTCCACTTATCCAGTTAATTGACTAATGAGCTCATATTACTGATCAAGATGCGAGCGATTAGAGAGAGAGAGCAACTCTTCTCAGAACAAAGAAGAACCTCAATCGGCCGCTTAAGACCAACAAGCCAGACCACTGGGCAATTTGGGCACTCTGTGGCCCTCCGACTCTAGCGCCCGATACTATATATAAACACTGGAGCCTTTCACAGGGTCGATGAGCCAGCGCCTCAGCTGCAAGGAGGTGATGATAGGTTGCCACGCCTTCGTTATCAACTGCAGTTGCATTGGACGATTAAGACCATCAAAAATTAACCGGAATCCTTGGTTGGGTGTTAATGGTTAGCCGTAAGAGTATGATGTAAAATAGTCAGCCTCGCTTTCTATTGTATTACAGTCATGACAACTTGTTAAATCTTATTCGTGCACATATATTCTTTACCAGTCGTGCCGTGACGACTTTCGGTAGTGAAGTCGTGCGTGGCGATCAGAGATTGGAGAGCCTCTCATGCCATGGTAAAGACCGACACTAAGGTGTGGGATCCGGTTGTCTGCTTGATTGTCATCTTCCTAAAGTAATCAGTTTGCTTAACTTTAATCTATTGCCTAGACGTTAATTAGCGCTAACGTCTGGAGCGTGCGATATGAATCATCTGGGAACTGTTCGCAATGCTTGAAAGACCACCAATCCTTGGAATTTGGATATGATGTCAAATTTGACTGTGGGATTGTCTAGATTAATTCTGGAGAGGGAAAAACATCCGGTTCTGATGAAACGTCCCCCAAGTTCCTTTTCCAAACTGGTGGAAAGGAGGCCCTAATTAAAACGCAATCCTCCCTTGCTCGGTCGTGTATCATTTGGAGCGAGGACATGATTCCGTTTTATTCGGGGTATGACATGATTTAATATCCTATTTTTAAATAAGAGCACACGGAGTGTAACTGTAGCAATTCATCGAGGATTAAGTTTTAATGTTCGTATTAGTACTAAGTTATGTTAGCCTTTATTATATGCTTCATCCCCTTGGACACCGATTCGCCGATGAGTAATATCGCGAAACAGCAGGCGGATTTTATGGCTCAGGTCCGGAGTTGTATCGACCAGCCACCAGCTCTCCGACCAGATTACTCGAAGACGTAACCTAATCGCGCGATCGGCTCGCCTACGTATCATTAGTTGTGTCCTGAACTTGAAGGGTGCTTTTCAACTTACGGTGGATCGATATACAGCCACTATTCAATGCTCTCCACCTGTTGCGAGCATTGTAACTCGCCATTAAATCCCCCCCTTTATTGGGTCCCCCCCCCCACCCCCCCCCGCCCGTTGAGGGTAAGGGTTGAACTATCATAGTTTCATTTTCGAAGACGACTAGTGGTGCCTCGGACAAGGGTGTCCCATCTCTCCGTCCTGTTCAAAGCTCGTCATGGACGAGCGTATGGAAGAATACTTTAGTGGAGATCTCCGGAATGTGGGAAGTCGTAAGAGTGGAAGAGGAAAGGAAAGCTAGGGACTTTAGAATTACGCAGACGACGTCGGTGTGGCTGTCCGAATTTCGCGGACCATGCATAACGCGCCCCTAGATATGATTTCGTCAGATTCGTTGTCACGGGTTGGCATGTGCTATGCACCTTCAACGTACAAAGCGCTGTTACAGGACTGGACGTTAGTAGTGCGAACTTTGACTACTGGTCGGAGAATAACTAATGGTTGCGGACCGTTTCACTCGCCTTGGTAATACTGGTTGTCGTAACGAGTGGTGTAATCTCGCAGTAAAGAGGTAACAGGCTAATATGAAGGCCCAACAGCTTACGCTGGACTGAAAACATCTTGTGATCACCGGCCTGACATTTCGCTACAGTTGAAAGGCCGTGTGTAAAATCGCTGCTCGTAGCGCTTCGATGTTGTTGTACAAGGTTGGTGAGACATTGAAAGTATGTCGTGTTGTGGGATGAATCGTTCATCTGTTGGAAGTTTTTGACCGCCGATTTGTCTAAGACGAGTATAGGCCTGGTTACTGGATGAACCTGCACCGTGGAGTTGATGTGGAAGCCAGGAATGTAATACTAGGACTCTTGCTCTACAAGGGATACTCTTTGTTTCAAGAGTTATGAAACTAGTAGACTGACGATGTTGGGTCACCGTATGTTGCGTAATGTGGACGGACACTTCGTCCTACCATACCTGCTGCCCTATTTGTGTGTTCCTCCCTCAAGGAAATGGAGAAAGCCACTGCTGTCAGGCCAACAGTACTACGTGGCAACTGTGGGGGAATGAGAAAGTGTATCAGCCGGAACTTAGGTAAAACATGGAAGTATCTAAAGAATGTGGCTTTTGTGATTTTGGGTCCGAAAGACCCGTCAACTAGGTAGTTGGACACATTGAAGGATATGGCAGTGAACGTGATA
>LUCM01001961.1:13608-33204 GCA_008360955.1 Fasciolopsis buskii | reverse complement strand
CGAATATTTGACTCCACTTCCAATTCCGTTGGGGTTTCAAGAGACACGTTCCAATTATACGCAGCTCCAGACGTTGGCCTAAATACGTTAGCATGTAGTTAGCCAAACTGATTCTTGAAGTGCTCAGCGCAACGGTCCACCCTTTGTTGTCTACCATGGATGAGCTCTCCATTCTGATCGCACACGACTTCACTCACCGAAGTCCGTCGACCACTGGTGTGACGAATAAGTTTAAACAGTCTTTGACTGTTACAAAAGTCGCATGAAAACGAACGCAAGGTCCAGTTCGACGTACGTGATCCAGTACGTCCTGCAGTTCTGAACTGCACCGCCCCAACGTTAGATTACTGCAATATGGTCGACTGAACTCAGACTACCCGTCGCGTTAGAGCGCCATGTCGCTGTGCGAAATGTGTCGGAAATTCGTACTAGATTGGAATAGGTTATTGCCTGCACAAAACTGGAGAAGTCTTTCCTCGTTATCTGTTCGTTGAGCAGGCAAGACGTACCGCCCAACTAAACAGGATTCCCATGCACTAAGTTTTCCAACTTGTGCATTAAAATCACCTGTCACTACTACAACGTCAGAGCCTTTGCTCTGAGCAAGGGCCACGGGTACGTCATAAAAGTTTCCTTTTGCATCTCACCGCTGCATTCTGTTCGGGATTATGCCGAGATGACGAGGAAGCTAGGCCTAACATAGGCATTCTTCCGGACACCAACTGATCCTTGCAACAAGTAACAGTCAAATGTTTAAATGTATACAGGCAACAGTAGACGGCGAAATTCGGTCGGTTGAACGCCATGTAATGAAGATGGAGAACATTCATGACGAATAGCGGACGCTCGATTGTTGGACAAAATACTTCAAACAGCAATTTGGTTGACCGTGTGCTGATTCAGTTACTTCGAAGCCAACAGCTGCGAATCCTTGAGTGTCAATTGAACATAAGGGAGTCAGAGTTACGGTCAATCATTTAACTGCTGAAGCGTAGAAAATCCTTCCGTCCTGAAGAACTTCTCCAACCGATCTGAAGCTGGGAAAAGCTGTCCAGAAAATCTCGCCTACCTGCTTGCTCCGTCCCATTCGGAGTGAGGAGTGTATACCTTTATAATTAGGGCAATTAATAGATTATACTCATTCTTAAGAAAGGAATTCGCAATGATCATTACTAGCATTGAACTTCCAAGTTTCAGTTTCCATATATGGCATCGCCGGGGACAGCTAACGCTTTCCTCAAAGTTGCGTTGCCACTGATGGCTCCCTAGCCTACACTAACTTCATTGTTCCTTGTGTCATCCTAGTATCACCAGAATGCTACACTTTGTCCGTTCAGCGAACTTGCTATTCCCCGCCGATGGTATGGATAAAACGATCTCCAACTGTCGTATATGTATGGACCTACGATCCCAATCGCTCGTGTAGGTGCAGTTAGATTGAGATTCGGGTCCACGAGATCCCCGAAGAGATAGTTAGAGTCAAAAGGCTCAGTGCCGCAGTCAGTAGCGTTCTTGCTTTCCAAATCCTTCTTCTACACAGTTCTTCAACGTACTATTTTCCAGTCGGTCTGTTATTTTCCCCCATTCTTTTATCTGTTTGAGCAGATGATGTTGAGGTAGCAGCCATAACCAGGCACGTTGATGCAAGATTAACGGTTGTCCGAAATGAACTGAAATCTCCACTGTATTTGTCCCAATTACCACCGGATCCAACGCTATACCATACGAACTCTTTTCCTCATGCTTCCGCGAATCGACTTTCTGAGTATCCTTATCAAGCTGGTTATCCATTCCCGGGTCGGTATTCAAGCACATAAATGTCGGAACACTTAAACAAGACCCTGTTGTCGATGACGTGCAGTTGGTCCATTGTAAAACACAAGCTTGCATCGATCCCCGGATAAGGGCGAAGAAACCGTTTCCACTCATCAACTAACACAACTCGCGCAAACCTTACTTTCAATTTGACCACAAGGTAGCCCGCTAACCATATGCCTAATGTAAACGGAAGCAAATTCATCAAAGAAATCAGGCCTGTCTTCTGATGCTCGGGTATCTTTATCTACCTTAGACACTCACACTAGCCCGCTATCTTTGTATGGAAAACAATGAGGAACTGGCTTTTAGTACCAGTGCAGTTGTAAACCCTAAACAAGTTGTCATATAAGCAATAAAACTTCGTAGGACTCCCTAGCAGTACCCGACCATCAATCCCCATGAGTAACACGCCTACAAACAATTCTATACTGCATCGGTCGTCGCACAGACTAATCAGGACCGCGCTGCCCATTGCATCGAGCGAGGTGGGTAATGATAAGTATGCTACTGCTCAGAGTTCCCTCTCTTTTATTCAACCTGTCTCTTTGTCCCTTCAGCCTACTGTGTTCCCATTGATAACACGCCCGACACTCGCAACGGTTCATTGTCAAATAATGTGGTAAGCGGTTTTCAGTCTGTTAGCTTACATCTTCCGAAGCCTCGTGAGCCTCTGCATCTGGGTTCCTTCAATGTGCGCACTTTAATGCAGGCTGACCAACAGGCATGTTTGGCTTTGACAGTGGACTCACTTTCGATTGATGTCTGCTGCGTGAGCGAAACACGAATTCAGGATTCGAGTAGAGTAATTCAACTGACTGCGCCAAATGTCTCGTCTAGATATTTCCTGCACACTTCAGGAGACGAAGCGGCTCAGGCTGTGAGTCAACGCGGTGTATGAATAGACTTAAGTGAGAAGGTTGAAGCAGCTCTTCTAGACTGGATCCTAGTCAACAGTCGTTTGTGCGCCATGAGACTACAGGGATCAGTCAGCGTCCGGAAGGATAGTTGTGTTAAGCGTAGTTTATTTGTTATCTCGGCATACGCTCCAACGGACTGCAGCACTGATATGCAAAAATACCTCATCAGGCTTGTTCGACCCCCCAAACGGAATTGGAAGTAGAGTCGAATATCCAACTTTTGAAGAAGGGAAACGCAGGCGACCCAGACGAATCCCCCTACCCCCCTCCGGTTTTTTCAAACTAGGTGGAGAACTTTTGTCCCGTGTGTTGGCTACAGCGGCATCTTATCTTTTCCCACCTGCCTAGGTCTACCTCCTTGGATATTCACTTTTTTATAGAAACATGTAACTGTGGGGAAAAGGCAGCGGTCAGTGAGACTTGCCTTGCTGTTCAACGCCGAACGATAATGATGTTACCGTTTCGTAACACTGAAAAAATTAGTTGGGGTATGCGGTACGTTATTTTACCTTTTGTCCCTTCTGTATTTCGATATGCAATTTTCCTCGTAATTTACCACATATTGCTTACCAATTACAGCTTTCATGCATCATTTACTCGCCAAATAAAGCGTAATAGTTAGTGGTTCGATCGCCCTATTCCGACTTGTAAACGCTTCCGCTTAACCGTAGGTCATAACGATTCGACTTTTTCAGAAAACCTTCAGATCAGTGGAAATCTACTGGAAACAACGGCTTTTGTGTTTGGGAGCCACACTCGCCACGTTACTGAGCCAATAGCAAAACTGCGATATTGTGTAGGGAGAACGTTTGTTAAGTGAGATCTTGGCACACCCCCTCCTCGGGTGCCAATGCCTGTCCACGGCCGGTTATTCAGTGAGCCGAATGTCTGTTTACCCATGGATAGCCAACAACTTTGATGGGCGTTTTCGTATCAGCAATATCGGGACGCGCGAGGTAGCGTACAGCTTTGAGACCCCGATGGGGTCAAAATATAGGGGAAGACAGTTAGACGATTCCACTGATTCTGGCACCGCCCTTACCTCCGTGAGTTTCCCATTTATCTTAATAAGTCCATTACACTGAATTAGGTGCTAAAACTACTTGGTGGAATAGCAAGCACGGATATTTCAAAAACAGATGCGTACAGTAGCAAACAAGTTGCGGAATATGTTAGCTCGAATGCGTGCTTGTTACCATTGGAAAACAGGTGCGTTTGGGCGTTGGCGGATATCGATCAGCAGCATCAAAAAGTGGGATATGGGTCGGCCCCAATTGTTTTACATACCGAAAGCAAAAGGCTTTCAAAGTCACGACACTCTTTTATTCAACAATGGAAGTGAGCAGTGACGCATGCTGTGAACCTCTTTCGCTGTTTAAGGGATGAACTCCTGGAACGAGAACTTGCGACTGATCAGAACAAAGAAAGTGGTTGGACACATGAAAAACAGCAACAAATCCGATTGGTTTGAGGGGATTCATCAATATGACGGAAAATTACAACTGCGTACTTCTCTTTGGAACCGAATGGCTGATAAATAACCCTGGGATGGCGGTCAGTCATTCACTGTAGTGTTGGCGTTTCTCTACTTTCGTAAAAAACCAACATCATGGTACTGGCTGAGTTAGCTGTCCCAAAGACCCTACCAGCATGTGGCGCCGAATCTTGGAACGAACCCGGGGCTGACCAAGCCCTTGGAAAACGTACAACCTCGGGGAACTAAGAAACAAGGAGTTACCAACTGCAGCCAGAGTGCACAAGATTTGACGGCACAATGCAAAGATAGCAAAGGAAATGTGGATCGCGGTGAAAAATGGGCAATAAAACGCCACCTATGGTATACCCCACGTCTGACATCGCCGAAATTCTCACCAATCGAGAACAGATCATGACTGACTTTCTACTCAATCTCTCGTGAAATTCAAACGTTTATTCTTCGCTACGCTTTTCCAACTTTGTATTTTGATGACGTGGCCAACGCATCCTTCTTGGCTGAAATGCGGACACCTATGTACGCAAAAGTCCAGTACTACAATCGCAAGCAATTTTCCATACCGTATATAGGGATCAGCAAAAACAAACACAGGAAAATTTATTGGGATGAAAGAAAGTCTTAAGCCTTTAGCGCAGCCTTTGTTTGTTCCTGCTGCAAGCGCTGTTGCAACTTAGTTATTTGTTCTCTGCATCCTTCCTGTTGCTTTTCCAATTCCTTTATTCGGTCGTCTTGCCTCTTTCTAAAGAAATTATTTCAATGCCAAAAACACCCACAGTTCAGCGTTAATGAAGGAAATCCTTTTGTTTACTGTTTCTTTTGCTTCCGATAGGTCTTGTTTCAGTAAAACGGGGCCAACCAACTTAAATACGGTATTTGAATCTTCCAGCTGGCTAAGATCTTCCTTAACATTTTCGTTTTCTGAGAGCTGGGCCGAAAGTTGCCTATGGGCTTGGAAGCACTTTTGTATTTCCTTCTGTAATTTTTGCACTTTCTCCACCTCAGTTCTCAGCCTCTTATAGGTCGCCTCCATCTGTTGCACGCGCGGCCAATTAGGCGCACAACGCTAATAGGTCCGGCCCAGTTTTCATCGGGCTGCTATTTGGCTACCACCCCTTCTAAATCCAGTTCAACGGGTCTCGCTAAAAAACAGAACAACCCATTTCCTACGGGTTGCTAGCATTCGCAGTTCTAGTCGTGGTTGGTGGGGCGCACCCTTGAAATCTTGCAGACGGTTCATCTCTTATTGCCTTGCCCCGAAACACACTTGAGATCTGCATGGTTTCCAAATATTCTGATAGTCGGTTCCGTATATTTCCGAAAATGTTATCAAGGTAGTTCAGTTGGCACGAAAGAGAAGTGACCCGAAGGGCTGAACGTAAGCCCATAGTATTTTCGATGGCATGCGCAGAAAATGGCATCTACTTATATAAGTGTTATCATCCTCTCGGCGCTGCTGAAGTCCCATTGGCCCATTTTCTATTGCAATGGAAGTAGTGGATAAAACCATGTTTCGCCTACCGTGAGATAAGTCTTGAGGTCTTGATGAATCGCTCAGAACCGATGAGTGTGAGTATGATGGCTCTTGTGCCTGAAATACCCTTTTTCCGGAGATGAATATTTATTCAACGATCTGAAGAGTTTCGTTATTATACACCTTGACCAGCGCCGCGTGGCTGAATCTTCCGTAGTTAGCCCCGGCTCTCACTCAGTAAATCCGTTCATATTTCCCACTTCTCGCCCATACATTCTTCATGATGCATTGAAATGCCCCTGACGCGTCAACCACCAGCGCAATTTTACCCTCTCAAACAACCGAAAAGGGAGATGCTCCCTGGCTTTGTGCGTCCCCAGCTCCTCTTTCCACATCGACCGCCTGACACAGCAAACCAGCGGCCGGTCCGTTAAAGGGCAAATTATCTCTGGCAATGCGAGGGTTGGACGGAGTGACAGCCGATAAACTACTCCACTACCGACTATTCCAAGTTAATTATAGACGAACGCCATTCTCTAAAGCATATTCCAGCTTGCGTGCAATCCTCTCCGCGTCGGCGGCTCGTCTTGGGGACATTATTCTTTGTCATACTGCCACAAGGGACTTGAGCGTTGCCTCTCCAGCTGCGACCAGCACGCTAAGCGGTGGATCCGGGCGGGAACTAACGAAATGGAAGATACAATTAGTCATGGCGAAATTGTCCTAGACAAGCAAAACTAGTCTCGAAAGAAACCAGCCGAGGATTAGCCGCAAAAGAAAGCTACAACAAGTAGGAAGGCTACCATAAGCGAGAAATTCCTCGAAATGGGAATCCAGAGAGAGTTTGAAGGACTTTGTCGAGGGGACCGCGGAAGGCACCATCCGCTTTTCGTAGGGCAGCCGTAAAGGGTGGATACAAAAGTCGTGTGAGCCACCAGCGGTTGCCGAATTCGAGTGAGAGAATATGGCTAACCGGGTTTCTATCGCGAGTAGTTGAGGCCGGACAACCAAAAGAGGTCGGGCTTTGACGTACGCTGAGATCCACAGGAGGTTGTGCTGGCGGTCATCGCGTGCAGGAAACAGTAAAATCACAGGCAACCAGGAGTGTACAAATCACCATAGTATAAACGGACAGTTTTCCTGGTTTGCCGCCGCCCAGGCTGGTGGATATGGCTACGTTCAACTTCTTCCCACCTCATCTTTACTGAAGATCAATCTCCTTCTAACAAATCCCAACTTCCCCAATGCCTTCAGTCAATGGGAATGCTACGCTGTCCACTCACCCTACCAAGAGACCAGCTGGTGGCGGCAATACTGCATCAGCCTCCGAGCATTTGCTCAGGTGTCCACATTGAAAGGCCGTAATCTCTCCGGTAAAGCCCCCGAAATCCAGAAGATCAGCTCCAGCGTCAGTCCCCACATCATAGTCCTCGAAGAACCTCGGCCAACTCCATGGCTGATTGACCCAGAAACCCACAGCTTTGTGTACACGGCTACCAGGCGCGCTTCCGGCAAATGTTTCAGAGGCGTGCACATATATCATGGAAAGTTCCTCTTCTTCCAGCTGACACACCATCCTCAGTTGAGGCTTTTACTCTGTTGATGACCTTCGCCGGAAGGTCTGAAAAGCCAATGCGAAATGCATTCCACTGCCCCCCAACCGGACACATGAAGCGTAATAGTGACGCCAAGTCAACTGGGATCTGGGGGAACACGTCCATTGCAACCGTCTTTTAGTAATAGGCGATTTTTCTCGGAGCGTTGATCGCTCAAGCGTCGGTGAACATGTCTACCAAGTTGGGTAATCTGTAGAGTCTGTTCCATAGACTAGCAGGACGCAGGCAGCATGCGGGTGTTCCGGCAAGACATTGCTTGGGACAGTCACCTTATCTCCTTGACCGGATATTTCAGCTAATACCATCAAGTCGATCTGGGGCAATATTTTTCCCCACTTGGTGAATGACCATCCGCTTCTAAGTTTCGAATTCATTGCCAAATTGCCATTCACTTACCCGCAGTCAAGACTACATAGGCCATTCCAAGGAATCAACCTGACGAGCGGTTCTTTTCCGCTACTCGAACTAAGCAACACTGAGTTCGACCTTCCTGCGGTAACTTCCTACTAGAAGCTAAAAACTAACCTTGGAAGCAGACAGCCAATATTTTTCCAGAATCAAACTCTTTTTCCATATTAGACGGCTCCCCCTCAAATACCCTGGAAGTTGCTGAGAACAAAGGCAGCTCTTGTTTACTAGATACCGAATACCATGTCACTTACAGAAGGCAGGCTCTCAGAAACCAGTACGGACTGAAAATCGGGCAGCGCGGGCCAAATGTGGTGCAAGCCATTCTCGGCTCGGCCGGGTTTGATGAGCCATTTTTCTTTCAGTGCATGCGCCGGCAAACACCGTAACATCGCTAGAATTCAAAGAAAATCAGAGCACTTCTGTACATCCGCCCTCATTGTAGTTTCTAGGGCCTCAATATATATGACAAACGAGATCAGTTTTGTGAGACAATAACAGTCAGTTGTTACATCGACGACGTAAAGCTCATACAAGAGTTATATTACATTGAAATTGCAATGGCCGTGCAATCAGCAGGCAGAAGGAACAAGTCCAAATACTCAGCTTACACAAATCGGTACGTGTTTGTATGCATGAAATTCTGACGCATGCAGCGATAGTTGTTCTTTGTCACTCACGAGAAGACAAATAGGGTCATGTTTGTTGTGCCTGAAAGGGACTCAGACTGAAATATAAAGGTCATTTTTGTGTAATTCTACAATACCGGGATAGTCTTGTCAACGTTTCTGTTTGCATCTCATGCTTCATCCTCCTTTTAACACTAATTGCACCACTAGGTCACTTTCGACCCAACTATATTTCCAGTTATTACACTTGATCGAACAGTCTCATCTATACACAAGCTGGCACATACAGACATGCTTGCAATCAGGAAGCCGAGTTCGGTAATCAACGTGTAGTTTCCATGGTGGCCTCTTGGGCTGATTTAATTATTAGGAACTGTACACCAACCAGCGATAGTTGTCGACTAGAGCAGGCGAAAGCACGATGTGAGTGTGTCGTAGATCAGGAATACTCCCAACGAAGGATTAGATCTATCACGCATAGACCGCATCTAACGGTTCAGTCTGCAACATGCAACGTCCGTGTGCTCGGTTTCCTTTGTATATGCATATTTGTGTATGAATACCGAAATTGGTCCACTGGCTCCATGCTGTACCGCACATGCTGACCCATATTCGTGGACGCGGCGGACTGTCGATATTAACTCAGGTCCGGTTTGCTTATTAGATCGAGAATCTCCCTTTCTTGTGCCGAATAATATTCTTGTTCTATGAAAATTCGTGTTTTCTGGTTGGTTCATTCATGCGACACGAAGCCTGAAAAGAGGAAGATAGAAAAAATAATGGGAGATTGATTTGTAGCCCTAATACTTCTCATCAGAGCTAAGAGGTGGTGCATGCGAAATCAGCAAAACTGGTGTCTTTATATAAATGTTCAAGACATTTGGCGGAAAAATTATTTACCACAAGAGGAGCTTGTTGCTATTCCAGCAGCGAATTCCCTAACGTACCTTTGCTGGAATTCTGGTAAGCTGCAGATCCATATACACCATTTTCCGGCTCACAGCCACGGCTTTACTCGTTTGCCTTGGGAATTTACATTAAGTGCCGAAAATACACCCAAGTCCACCGTGTTTCAGTGAGAAGCCACTTTATAATTTTGTTTCAACAAACAATGAAACTCAGCTGGTAGTACGTACCCCCCTACAGTCAGCTAAATTTTCCCCATGGTGGCCCTTCTGCGGTTTACTTGCATCACAATTTAAAAAACAGCCATGGTAAATATTGAGTTCAGACGCTTATCAAAACTGCGGGTCCGGATGCCATCGCGTGAAGAATTCCACCAATCCTCTGGTCTAACCGCTTGGACTGCACCGATATATTGGCGACTCTGATCAGTTTTATTGGTTAATGTGGGGGTTAGCAACTGTAAATTCTCATCGCTCAACGTCCATCAACTACTGCACAAGGCAATGGAAGTTTGAGCCAATCACCTTACAATAAATTTCAGAAAAAATCACGGACCCTGCATTCTGGGGCACCACTGGTCCAACATGTGATGTCTGGGTGGGTAAAAACGGGGCATTTTTTGCATGCATATAAGATTCACATAAGGCATGATGCAAGTAATTTTGAACTCGTAAATTTCGGCCGAGTCCAGTAGTGGAGGGTACTTTAGAAGAAACCAAACCTGTGGACTAACTGGCAAGGTATCGCACACAATGGGGGCAATCTCTGTGGCACCCAGTTTTAGGAAAGCTGCTAGAAGCAGTGGTTCGTTGAGAAATTATGAAAACACAATAAGGGGTCGGGCGGGATGAAGAACCTTAACCTTAAAGAAATGAGCCGTTAGGTATATGATAAACACGAGCCCGTATCGTAAAATAATAAATGTTTTTGCGTAGCATCTTTTGTAAATATTGGATGAAGTGGACTCTGGAAACATGAGGACAGAGACTCACAGAATAGCAAAGCTGTCATTCACAGTAGCGCTTCTCGGAATAAAAGCCCCACGGAGACCAATGAACGGGGTGGTGAATAATCCAGGAAAACGCCATTCTCTTGTGTGAATTGATGGGTGCATGCCATTATCCGGGACCGCTGTTCGCAACACTTGAGTTTGCTGCTCCTCCCGGTTCGCCGCAGCCTCGTCCATATCCAATAATACCCCACATCAGTTCCCACCTTTCTTAGTTCCACCGTCCAGTCAAAATTCCCTGCCGTTCCACTCACCATTGCCAACGAACCAGTTGGCGGTGAAAGCACCGCATCAGTTCCTAATCACGTTCCCAAGAGCCTAAACCCCATCTGACTAAACATTTTCAGTTGTTGGGATTGAAACAGGTGTCCTTCGGTACAAAGCTGCAAGTCATTGCACTCACGTAAACATTTCTATTCTTGAAAATATTTGATTCAAAAATCCGCATCCTCGGAAGCAATAGCACCAGGGGTAATTCTAGCGGTGGATATCTTAGGGCTGTAACCGTTTGCAATGAATGCTCCCTCGCCTCTCCCGAGATATTTGAAGTATCCTCATTGGCTAGTACTGAAACCCTGGGCTCCTCTGCTGTCTCTCATGGGGTCGCAGAAACCCCTGCTAGTAGTGCATCTTTCTCCATTCCTCGGTTTTTCTCAGATTTGTGGCCTTGAAACAGAATGAGAGACCTTACTCTCATCATATCTAAGTACACGCTATTTGAACCCACCGAAGTTCGATCGATGGAGGGCCAACGCAAATGATCATACATTTGAAAAATCTCTAGTGTGCTTCCCTACAAAACTCCCGGACGAGTGGTATGAAAGACCGAGTCTGATACCGATCCGACAATTCCCTTACATATTCTCTCTGCTCACCACTAACGAAAACTGCTATATCAGCGTGGTCAAATATGTGCATCCACTCTGCAACAGCGACCAACTATTTCTTAACTTTGTTTCCAGTGTAAACTGGCCATCACTTTCAACATCGTCAAGAATAGCCAGACCGATTAAAAAAATTACTATTGACTTTCTGGAATCTCTTCTGCTCTCGGAACTAGGCGGGACTCCAGCGGATGCCGGGAAGCACCAGGAGTTAATTCCAAATGCAAGAAGTCAGCTACTCCATAATACAGAGGGCAGGCGGTTGCCATGCATATTAGATTTTCGTTGGAAGGAATGTTGTGCTTATGTGATAGTCACTACTTGATAGGCCTCAGATATGACGTGAAAAGTCTTCGATTGGTAAGCAAACAGTGGGAATCCATGGAAAAATCTATGAAATGAACATTCATCGGGTGATTTTCAGTCGATTTTGGGCCAATAAAACGTATCACAGTATATGGAAAGCCTAAAATTTAAAACTTTTACTATGTTCGACCTCAGATGTTTCCACGGTTTTCCCATTTTATTCCATCCTAAAGTAGCAAACGCTTTCAGCCCATAGTTCGCAGGCTGTTCTAGTCCATTCCGATAATTGGTTGTCTCCACCGTTGCACCAGACACCTAAATTCGCGTTTCCATTCGCGCGGAGGCGGCTCTCTGGAACTGCCAAAGCTCAAGAAAATGCTGCTCACGACCTGCGAGTAACTCCATTTCTTTGTCCTAAGCGAGACGGCGGACAGGCTGACAACCTATTTCATCCCCCCCGACGACGTGATGCAGTTAGGTTTCCTCCGGAATGCTGCGAGAAGGCAGTCATCGCACCTATTTTGGAGTCAACCATGATACACACAATGTGCACGATCACAGTGTAGAAAAATCCAAATGATAAAGCTTTTTGCGCGGGGGACGAATGAAGAACACATACAACGCTAACGGAGAAATGAATCACGGAAAAACGACAACGACGGTAAAGAGTAGGTAGCGATACACTCAACGTTCGAGCCAAATTCGGCTGACAGTTTTGTGGTGTACCATGTAAGCTTCCACATACGAAAACGCAGCAAGATAGTTAATAAAGACCGGGTGGAAAAACGAAATGAATTACACCGTAAATGGGTACATAACATGTTGCAAAAGTAATGCAATGTTAGATCAATGGAAACATTGAGAAGAATCCAGTGACAATAATCAGATAAACAAAAATGAAAATATGACACATGGGCTTTTTGGAGAAGCACCTGGTTGAAGGCATGTAAGTACTTAATACTGGTTAAAGAATGACGAGTTAGCAGCAGTTCACTCGATTCCCATGGACGGTGTAATTGGACTTTATTATGGTGTCCTCAGCCCAGTGAGACCAAGAGAACCTGTAAACAAAATATCCGACATGAAACTGGTGGAGTGAACTGGGGTGGGCTGAGCAATCCGAAGATAATGAGGTCCCAGAGCAATGCGAAAATTACTATTTGGTTGACGGCAACTGTGAAACAAGATGGGATTGCTATCGAAATTGTTCCGATATAACTCAAAGTAAAAGGAGTGTGCTGAAGAGCTTAAGGAACGGAGAGTCAGTCCTTCGGGGTGCAAGCAAACACTAGGGCCAGTGATGTGCTGACTACAAAGGTGCTGTTGGGTGGGGATGACAGTCCTCTAAACCTCCACCCAGGAAAACACCTTTAAGGGTAGGGGAAACGCGGAAGTTGCAATCCGCCAACCTAGCCGCACCCGAACGTCACTGCAGCCAGCCTGCCCGCCCAATGTGCGCCGGAACAGTGGTAGATCTGGCAGCTCTCAGCGCGGACAGGATTAATGTGAAAGTGATTGTGAAATATGCAGACATATCCAGAAACGATGAGAACGCATATGGGACGTGCCATGTTGCCGAGAGCGGCAGCGTTTTGGACCAGATGGAGTTGCAACGAGTTAGTACCGAAGCTGAACAATAGAGTAATGTGGTGTAGCACATGATAAATTGTCAGGATAGCACCGTCCTAAATGGTGGTCCGGTGGCTTGAAGTTACGTCACATCCAGCTTTCTAGCCCGTCAGATACGTGCCAGTGGGTATCCATTACTTCGTCAGCAGTTAAACCTAGTCTGGCCGGGATAGGTTTGCCAGATGTGATGTCTATTCTTATCCACCAATTCCGCCTGAAAAGGCAGGAGAGGAATGAGAGGTATATCCTTGGGGGTTGTTTATGCAGTAACTTCTAGTTGACAAAAAGGAAAATGGTCCAAACCATATATGACCGATGGACTAACTTTCAGGCTTCTCAACACAGCTTGTGAACACCTCAGTGACTGCAGAGTTAAGATCACTGAATTTACGATGACAAAAGCAGGCCATAGAAAGGATGGGAGCAGTCTGAGAACAAAGCGGAACACACGCCACACATAATCCAAATAAACCCCGGGGAAAGAGTTAACGAGAAGGGGTAAAAGAACGAGTGGGGGAATGATTAACATTGCGCGGCATGAAAGTCGAGTAACTAATGTATGTTTGTATTTACATACACACATAGGTTTATATCTGAACACGCATGCAGTGGTTGTATATATGAATATAAGAATATATATATGTTTGTCAAACTATCTGTTTTTGGCAGTTGTGAAAACTGTGAGGTAAGGAGACTGATGTCACTCAGCTTGTTGGGTGGGAAAAGGCAAAAATGCAAACGAAGCCGTGTTTTCCAAATAGGCAGGAAAAGAAGCGATCCCAGGGGAATTAAATGATTAAAGGGCGCTGTCAAAATGATTAAGAAGGAACTGAGCTCTCTTGTTAGTGTTTAGTACTCTGAACCCGATCCACAGGCTTCACCAATCGAAACGGCTGAATGTGTTATTTGCAGAACGTGGTTAACGGTAAGATGATCGCTTACTACAGTCTTAATTTGGTCATTGGCATGGAGGGAGCTAAAAATGGGTGGGCATTTGTTCCAAAGCCCGGAGGGCGCAGCAAGAAAGGAATAACAATGCAGAGCAGACCTTGTTACATTGGTCCGAAGGGTAAAGGATCGGTGTCGGAGCGGATAAACAGACCGGGAAGAAACATGGGACAAGTGGTCAGAGAAAGTGTGTTCATGCAGGCTGTGAAGCAAGGTCAAATTTACTTTTAGCTTGCGGAGCAAGAGAGAGTTAAGCCTAAGAACTGTGCAGCGTTGTTCGTCCTGGGGTTTGTACGGCAGCCAAACGGACGCTTGCGAAATTAGCTCCGTGCCCGCTCAAGCAAAGTGCTGTCAGATTTGGACAATTTGGAGTAGATTGAGAACAAGTTCTTTAAAAGAGCCCGAACTTGAAACTTTTACGTAGACGTAATGCTATCTTGGAGGCGGAATAAGAACATAAGCAGAGAATGAGATCGTATGGCTATGGGTTATGGATGCTGAAGGGCTGTTGGAAGCTCAGCGAGCAGAAATAGTTAAAGCCAAAGTGGTTTGTAGAAGGTCTATGGCTTAAGTATGAGCCATTATTGAAAAGAGTCAATGGCATGTTAGAATCTGTAAGTTGTGGTTTCACATTTAACTGGAGATTAGTTGATGACCAAGTCAGCATACAATATATCCGCAGCAGCCTTCTCAGAGGAATTCTGTCTTAAAAGATCAGTAAGCCTGAGGGAACTGACGACATTTGCGCCGTCAGCAAAGAGAAACGGAGTGCCGCGGGCGATGCAGTTTGACGCGTCATTAATATGAATGGCGGTCCAAGTACCATGCCCTCTATTACCACGCTGTTTACGTTCTGGGATTAACACTTGTCCATGGGCAGCATTAGATTGTGTCCGCTGGAGTAGGCAGGAAGTGAACCAGGATGAAAGTGGGTCATTGTTGCAAAATTAGCGGTTTAGCAATGAGGTGTCTGTGGGTCACAATCAAAAGTCTTGGTCACGCCAGGATAAACAACCATAAACACAATGCTACAATCAGGCAGGCTGATGCGGAGGTTTAAAATATTATACTGAAATGTCACGCAAGGGGGGTCTAAGAAATCCACGTTGTCTGCCACTCATTATTGTTCACAGGAAGATAGTCCACTACAGATTATTCGGTAATCCTTTCCAGTATTTTGCATATAATAAACTTATGTTGGATCTTTCGGAAATCGGATACATCTTGTTAAAAATTTAGGTGATCTTTTCCCGTAGGGTGAAATCAAACTAGAGCTTACAGAAATAGTAAAAAGGCTAAGAAGCGGCAATAGCTGGACCTTGCTTCGAAATAGAATAGCCGATAGAGGAAGACCGTTTGGGCCTATGAGTTTAGGTGATTTGTAATCAGACGAGAGTTTAAAGATAGTCGTGGAGCGAAAGAATAATTTTTTTAGTGAGGAATTATTGACTTTTAGGAAGCCAAGTGATATTGGAAAAGTGGATGGGGCCATGGTAGGGGCAGAGTGTTTGTTACGTTCGCCAGTAGTGTTGCCAGGAGAGGCGCAGAAGTTATAATCAAGCAGCAGTATACAACACTTTGGTATTGGAGCGGCAGGATTACTTGATCTATGGAGCAAAGAAAGTTGTGAAGAGTCGGTTGAAATTCTGAGCGATTTATCCTCTCCATCGTCCATTTTAGTATCTGTGAGGTTCTTAAGGCCTCAGTTGCGACTTAAAATGATGAGCTGAGTAAACTCGCGACAGTTTCTAGGGTCCATGCAGATGGGGATACCCGTTTGCGGACGAAGTAACTTCGTCCTCCTTTTGAAGTGTTCGTGAGAAAAAGTAGAAAACCTTCGACGGCACCCATTTAGCTTTGAATAAAACGGATCCGTCACTAATCGGGAATTCTATTAAAAGAAGAATTCATTCCAAACCATGCCACGAATAAATGGCTGTTGGGGCTTACAATTCGGTCCGTGATGTTGGATCCTATGCGTGAAGAAGGGAGAATTTCAGATAATGAGAAAACTTTTCTAACAACAATGACACGGTCGCTGTCCGGGAACTTGTGTTACCTGGATCGTTGCATCAGAGAGACCGTAAATGAATATCGGGTCGAGTATGTTATAAACTCTACTAGGGTGTCCACTTGCTGCACCCATCCATACTGGCCGACTGAAGAACCCAATTTCCATGATTTCGAGGTGCGGTGGGTCCTGGTTGGATGAATTAGTATCACTAGCTGTCATTGCTGAGGCGAATGAAGTTGATGGAAGATAAGCGAATGTTTTAACTAGAGGTGCTAATCCAGACTCCCCAGCATTTGCACGATTATAAACGCAACCGGCATGCACAAGTTAGTTCAAAATGCGCTTGGTAATCTGCAGCGAGTCCTTCAGAGATCCTAGATTGAGGTGAAAACGTCAAAGATTTGATTAATGTGCGTCACGCAACTCTACCAAGCCTACCGACTCTACTTAGTATAAAGACGTTGTACTCAGCTAGGGAAGCATTACACGCGTACGCAGTGAGTCACGATTCGGGGATGGTGTGAATATCCGGGTTGGATATGCAGGCAAAATGTCTCGTATGAGAATTTGCACAAAACGAAATGAGAGTTAATTAGGGCGAACGACAAACTCACTTCATCGGTCGCAGTGCCAAGCACAGCATTCTGACAGGTTATGCAAAGTTTATTTGGACAAAGATGAGGTGAATCTACGTGACAAAAGGCATTTGACGGCAGGTGGCCCGGGAAAAGCGCAAGTAATAGAAAAAGTAAACCTGGTGAAAAATTTTTGACTGTTCCTTTGTTGCGTAGGTACCGGCAAAGGCCTTGAAGGGCTGTTGTGGTGTGAGGTGGAATTTTCACGGCTGGCAAATAAAACTGGTGTGTGGGCCATGACAGAGAATGAGGGTGGATCGTGATTGAAGGAACACAAGTAGCTCACGGGTGCAAAACTTTCTTAGAGGTGACACTTCCAAGTTTTTTCAGACAAGCACTGTTGAGGACAGTTGATAGGAAGGCCTAGTCAGTACATGGAAAGATGCTGCAGATTCTTGAGGGAAGGTGAACATTGACGATGGACGGCACAAGTCAAACACCTATTTCTTCTAAGAAGGATATCGGCGATGTGGATCTAAATTCGGCTGGTATTCCAGTAAAATTTGCCAAATTATTGAGACTGTAAAACGGCGTTCTAAGGGATTGGATGAGAAAAGAGAGGGATTTACTCCAAGGTAAAAACTGGTGGCTGTTTACCGGAGGCCGATTGCCTGACTGGAAAATGTTTGGCTCTGTGAGAAGCCGGTGGTGATAGAGGGCTAGCGGCCAGTGAAGCGAGCGGCGGAAGCTCAAGTGAACCGAATGGCTGCCTTACAAGAAGCTGGGTAGAACGGACAATCGAGAGTAAAAGCAATGCAAATGAGCATTTGGTGAGAATCTGGACTGTAATCAAAAGTGGAGAACCTCGAAGTGGTAAAACCAGAATCAGTGTACCAGAATGATGTAACTCCACACACAGTCAGCTACCCATCCAGTTTAAACCATTCACTATTGCGACTCTGCTCCAATGCCACAGTTTGGTTTTCGCCTTATTTGCAAGTTCTTCTTTCTTCAACTCGATGCTCAAACGTGTAAACTTGAAGGAAGACTCGAAGATCTAAGATAAATTGGGTTTTAGCCCCAAATATGCATAGTACTCCATAGCCTCAACCGACCAAGCACTTTATTGCTTGTCAGAAAGCCTTGCAACTCATGGACAACGCCTCAAAATGTGCAAGAATGGAGTTACAGCGTCTTTTTTTGTCGGAAGAAATCGAGATCCTCTAACCCCCACTTATTCCAAATCATCAAACACACCTTTGACGATCTGTGGTACAATTCTGTCAGCGTTGTTCCCTTGTAGTTCTTGTCGGTTAGTTGGCTTCATTATGACCTCCGTTCACCGCCACATTCGATCAAAATGTTTATTGTTTATAAACCGCATCGATTCTCAACAGAGACTAAGATCAGGCACAGCTGCTTCTTAAGGATCTCATTCATCCAAAAGGGGCACTCGTGTTGACTGACAGACAGCTCTTAAATGCACACCTACGGCCAGACTTTTCATTTCGGCGTTGTCACATATGAAAATGCGCTCTCCGTTTACGAAAACCTCGGTTCTGTCCCTCATACTTCAGTCACCGACCCATGTTGAGACTCATGTGATTTGCATGCAAAAATCTTGGTCGAACCCGAATATTGTTGATTCATTCATGTCGTTAGACATCTTCAGACTCTATTGATAGGGCAGAGTTTCGGATAAGAAAACCGGAAGCGATTTGGCAACATGTATAAATTCTTTCTGGTCTGGCAAGTCCGAAGTTGTTTATACGTACTCGTTAAACGGAATCAAATGGCCCGTAACAGTGTCGTTTCAAGTTTTCCCGCCATGCCAGCATAACCATAACAAACGTGTACACTGCCTCTTTGAGCTTGTAACGCAAAATTTCATCTTTTCCAGCTCTTTTCTACCATTTGTTTTCTTCTTCCTGAGGATAGTTTGCATATTGTTGTGAGTTATTTCAACCACGCATCGACCCCCTACCATTGGCTGTGTTTGATTTGCCTAACCTTTGCGCTTATCGTACTGGCGACGACTCCATTTTAGACAGAGTTACTACCAATGAAACCAATTTCTGTCCTCTGAAACTGTGCGCTTCCAGCTCAAGCAGCAATCATCGCCTGCTTCTGTTAAAGCCCAAGATACACTCTAGGTCAACCTTTCATTCGCTCAGGCAAACAAATCAAATCCAAACTCGCATCCGCAATTTTTCACACAACAACCTTGATCTTCTTTAGGACTCTGTCAAGCTCATCTGCCTATTTCTTTCTTGAAATCCTGCTCATTAGCAATGTCAGACACGGATAATCGGAACTTTCATATCTGCTGTCCCTTAAAAACATTATTCGCCCCAAATGGCTGCATCTCCTTTCGGCTACTGAAACTTCTGACAAGACACAAAAAGCACTTCTAAAAATTTGGTAATAACTCAAACCTGCGGTTTATTTTCAGCCCAATAGAACCAAAAATCCAACGCATCGACATGGCGATCGCCAGCCAACTCTTGGATGGTAAAATCAATGGATTCTTGTGGCAAGACATTCGAATGTTGCATGAGGAGAAAGATGTGAAATGTTCCACGGATATCGACAGCATCGATCATGCTGTCATCTGTTCTTCCTATTATAACGCAGTCATATCTAGACAGAGTGATTGTGTGACAGTTAAAGGTTTCTCTAGAGAAAGGGTGTTTGACCTTATTTGGAGCCTTAAAATTACCACTGGGGATGCTCCTGACAGGATGTTCTCAACTCTTTCAATGCACGATGCCGTGGACCCGACGGATGCATCCACGTTTTTGATTAAATCATCATTAAGCTCGTCTTCTATCTGTAGCTCTTGGAGATTCGTGCGTGCTCTAATTAAGCGCCTGCATTCTTTTAAATACTCTTTTGACTACCTAGTTCAGTTTACCTGTAAGTCTAACAGGTCCAGTTTGGACGCTGTCGTCTCCCCTGTTCAGTACATTTG
>LUCM01001961.1:0-13445 GCA_008360955.1 Fasciolopsis buskii | reverse complement strand
TTGTGCCTTTTTAGACTATTCTTCGGCATTTGATTTGACCCCACGGTCTCTTCTAATTCAAAACCTAGGAAAATTTGGTTGTCGCCGACCATTATGAAAATGGCTTCCTGATTACTTTACTAACCGAACCCAGTGCACACGAGTGGACAGCAAAACTACGGATCTGTTCACTAGCAACTCAGGGGTGCTACAGGGTGTTGTTTTTTCACTGTACCTCGTCTCTACTTACATCAACGAAGTTTCAACTAGTTCACCTTGTCATTTGGTTTGTTATGCTGATGTCGCCCCTCTCAAGCCATTTCGAGCAACCATGATTTTCGAAGCCTTTCCAACAACCTATCTTCCGCTTACGAGAGGGTTTAAATTTCAACACATCTCGATGTTTTGAACTTCTGCTCTCTCTCCCTCTGCCAGCCTACTCATCCGAAACGTCTTACATCAACCCAAAAGTTTTTCAGGATTGATTCTATGAAAGACCTAGGATTTACTGTTGATAAAAATCTGATGTGGATTTCTCACATTTCTACCTGTGTGAAGAATGTCTGACGATTGTCATTTCAAATCAGGAATCTTTGGGACCACGAGGTGAAACAAAACACCATCTCGGGATTTGTGTACTAATGTTTTTCCTATCCTTCTTTACCATTTTTCTGTTAATTTTGTCTTCCAAGCTTTTCGCTGGGGCTGTTAATTACTAGACGTGTCTTCCATGCCACTAACTGAGCTGTCCTTCAATCTTCATGATCAACACTTATCAACATTTGAAGAATTTGTCCACAAAACTATTTTAGATGCCACACATCCTCTACACAACTATCCTTCAAATTGTCGCTTTCACATTTCAACACGGTCCACCTTTCGTTCTATACCCTTCAGAACCAATATCTATGGGAACTCCACTGCTCCATATTTAGTACCCATCTTGCCAGACCGGGACCGTGTTTTAGCCGAATTCCTGAGAAACCCATTGTATTATGCTCAGATAATTGCCTGTTGTGTTTTTGTATTTTTCACTTGATGACCTGCGTAAAAGTTTTCCCACTTTTATTTTTGCCCTCACGTTTGTTGAAAGGAATGCGACATTACTTTTGTACGCTAACGTCTATGCAATGCAGTATAATGCGATACAAATGTAAGCAAAAGCCACCTCACTCTTACCCTGCGAAGAAGTGTTTTTCTTGCCGCTAATCACCCTTAAGCGGTCTCGGTTTTTAGTTTCACTTTAGGACAAATTCGCCGCAACTGCTAATATCCTACACTTTTGGTCAAACATTTTCCAAATATTCAGCTTTCGTTGCAGTTTTTAGTCAACAGATGGCGGAGTATCAAGTGGACTATCTGGGGTTACCTGGTTCTTTATTTACTCAAGCCATCCGACTTGGAAATACGAAAGAATATTCATTGGTCCCTGAAGGCTTACTTGCCTGGATTATCTTACGGTTTGCGGCCAAAATGGTTTCTTTTCCGAAACATCTCTCTCTGTGATTTGAGACGTCCTACCAAAGCTTATGACAGTAGGTTGTTGCCACATACCTTAGTGATTAAATTTGCAAGGTAAATTGACACGTTTCTGCAAACGCCCTCATACGGTGCGGCCTAGTGGGATATCTGGTATGTCACGTATACTTCTTATTTGTTTCATAGCGTACCCTTCTATCAAGATACGCCCTTATAACCGTGGGCCATTTTTCACTCACTTTGCTGCGTCAAAAAGAAGTTTTCTTTGGTCGACTGCTGTTCCCCGATTATGCCGATAAGTAGTAAATACGGCAATTTTTAGGCAAGAAGGTTGCAGTTGGAAATGGATTCCATCTAGAAATATTTCGAATAAGGAAACGGTCAAGGTCGTTTGATGTGATTGAAGTTGCGGATTCGACAGAATATGTTGATGAAAACCATCGATCAAAGACAAACAGGGTAGAGAAATAGTAAAGACACCAGCAATTTTGATGATATTGAAGAACCATTGAAGACAGTGGGATGCGCATGATGACCATCAGAATAAAAGGTGTGCTGGGGTTCCGTAAACCTAAATAGCCTTTAAAAGCACATCACGCGTAAAAAGCTCGCATGAATTGCATGATATTTAGTTTGGTGGGTCGATGTACTCTGGCTATCGCAAAAGAGAAGCATCACAAAACAACGGACGCAATTGGGCTACCAGTCGGAACAAATGTCAGACTAGTACTTCCCGCTGAACTTATTGACCTTCAGGGACCGAGTCTGTAAATTGTAAGGGCGTTATTTAATATGCATTCAGGTGCAAAGATAAAACGAATCTACAGGAAAATTTCAGAGATAAAGGTGGTTTGTCCATAGTACCTAAGTGTTTCCACGTAATCAGATCTCAGACCTCCGTCCCCACGCTCCATCAGACGCCTACGAGAGGAAAGTTTCCAACTGCATGCAACATTAAATTTACTCCAAGGTTAGAGCCCAGGAACTGATCTCCACTGTTTGGATACTCTCACCGTAGCCAGCACTTAGACTACTTTCCTCGGCCGGAAAGTTGGTGCTTTCTCTAGCTCATAACAGTAAAAAGTTAATCCATGCGATCAGCAGATAATTTCAGTCCGTGTTCTGCCAATACTGACTGTTAGCTGCACCAGGGGTTGAATGCCAGTGAGAACGGCGAGGCCAATAATTCTAGTGTAATTTTCATCCAACTAATGAGGACATCATGCAGTACACGGCGGAGTGGCAATGAGGAGCCAAGGTGGAGGTGTGTTTATGCAGTCCGGCGAATCGGAGGCAGTTTTTAACCTGACTGTAGACCAAAGCATCAATGTACGACCTTGCACTGGGAAAGTGAAATCCAGAACAGCCAGGTTGCGTCGAGCTGTCCTGGGCTTCATTTAAGTGCTATGGTTAGCCGCGCTGTGATATTCGACGGGTGTTGAAACAAACAATAATACTAGTGATAATAACAGTAGGAATGATAATAGTCTATCTTGATCAATTAATCGTGGTCATCAATTTAGCAGTTAAGTAGAAGTTCAAACTCTATCGGAGTGGACATGAGTTCAAAGACTGCATTAACCTTTTGCGTTGGCTCATTAATGGATGCAAAGTCATCAACCGCAAGGGCTCCCCTCCTTACGGTGCCTAAATTTGAAAGAAGAACAGGTGGTTTTCCCTCGAAAGCGGGGGACAGCTACCCCACCTTTTGACCCAACGTACCTGAGGCCTATGGAAGTTTGTTATGTAAAATCCTAGGGAGGGGGACACTTCGAGAACCAAGGGCAATGAAAATGTGGATTTTGTTGCTTATTTTGAGGATGAAATTTAAAACATCGCATACGTTACCTGGACCGCCTCATCATATCATGAAATAAGTCATCGGATAGATCACGAAAAGCGGAAACACAATATTGTTCCCCCAGTCTGCCATTAGAATGACCATATTTATGGGGTTTCAAAGTGGGGCAAGTTTAGAAAATGAAGCAGATGAACGCTTAAATGCAACAAACACTTTTTCACAGGCTTACTAAACAACAATGATCAGAACAATGAGTGGACTATACCATTCCCAGGGTACCGCTCAAAGGGAAGGAACAAACAACCAGTAATTAGTGATCACGAAAGATAAATGCATTTGACCAGTCCGTGCTTCAGCTTACAGATATGACCGTAACACTGCAGAGGTCATGGGTAGCCGTCAGTTGCAAACTCGAGGGGATAAGCACTAAATTTCATCTGTAAATAATAGCCTCGGCAAAAGTAGTGGTACCTTGATCCGTGACTAGGCAGAATTGGGGGCTGCGCGGAAGCTGGAAAGAAAATGAATTTCAGAAGCATTGGGCTGCAGTCAAAAATCAGACGAGCAAAGGAGAAAACGCATCACTAGGTCTCCAAATCGTGAACATCGCGGAGAACTGCGAAGTAAGGCACAAGTAAACAAAATAAACAAGAGCACGAATCAAAAGAAAACGACTTGAAATTAGGATCTTTGCCAGACTGCATGCAAACTGGCATCGCTGGTGATTTTTTTTCGGAGATCTCCTGGAGTAACGAAACGTGAGCATGAAAGCTCACGGGTACACATGAAAACAGTACGAAGTTGGTTAAAAATGCTGTGATGAATGAATAATACCGAAGAATATGGAGCATGGGTGACTAAATGATTTTCAGAAGGTCACTTAAACTGTACACACGCCGTCGGCCCAGCGTTTGCTGCTGACAATAGCGGAAGGTGCAACGAGACAGGATTCACTGCCTCATTATCCTTGGCTTGGTGACTGGTAGTCTGTTACATGCCTGCACGAGACCCCAATTTCCAAACACGAACAGACGCATAATGACCCCCTGTTACCAGATGCTACCCGTAGGCGCACAGTGGACACCTGCTGATCGCATCCATATAGGCTATCACTGCACCCACTCAAGGTGGGTGCCCGGACCGCTCCTTGGACATACGCCATATATCACGTGAACGCAAAAACTAGGCCCGTGCGCACCGACTGTTAAAGACAAGGTTCGATGTGAAGTAAGTGCGTTTAGAGCCACAGGGCTGTGTCGAGACGATTCGCCAGCACACTTGATCGCCATAAGTGACCCTACTGGAAGAGACAGAGAGCAGTGGCTAACGATCTTACCATTCTCTATGTTCACAAAAATAGCTAACCAGTACCTGTGCCCACCAAGCACTGTGAAGCCACTGAGGAATCCGGTCGACTGACCAAGTAGTGCAAACACGTTGGATGATCAAGCGGCATTCTATCCACAGAGACGGACTTAAAGACACGATCAAGGTAAACAGTAAATGTAGTTATGGACACGGACACAGTGGATTACATGGTGGACCATACTTTGATTGCACGGCCTTAATGTGCAGCTGTCAGATTCGCAATGGATAGGTTCATGGTTAAGGCCCAAATGGTACCTCGAGAGCTGCAAAGAACGGGTCTATCCTCAACTTCCAATTCAAGCAGATCAAATAGGTCTATAACACCTGTTTTGCTTAATACGGAAGGAAGCGCCACGTTTGCACATTTCCAACCAGGCCGCCAGATTGGGCAGCAATGTTTGAAGGATAATCACGGATGCAGTGGGCGTGACTACCCTCAAAACGGGCCATCATGACCACAGTAGATGTGGACGGGCTCCAGCTCTACAACTAGACAGGTCGTGCCTAGACCTGCAAAAGAGTTGACGTGTGCACCATTCGGCATGGATAAAAGATTTCTGGCGGATTCCAAAGCATGACACAAAAACCCTTGCTGTCTGCATCTCGTAAACTTTCTGTGGGATGAAACGCTACTATGCAAATCCCATCAAAGTGACCAGGAAGAAAAAAGCCTGCCTGCCGCTTTCGATGTCACGGCTGCAGATTTTAATTTTTCAGTGTTCTCGGCGTAACACAGTGTTTTCTCGGTAACGTCACTGTGGAACAAGAAAGAGCTAATGTTCTTATCAATGGTTTCTACTGGGACAGCCAGGGTTTTGTATAGAACATGTCAATATCATAACTGTATGTGAGTGCGCCGAATTCATCTTTCTATCGCCGATGAGGACGACTTATGGTTGCATTCAAGAGAGGCTGGTGAATATTGTCACAGCAATTTTTGGGCTCAAGCGGACAGCAAAGAGGAGGATCGTGCCTGCGGGGGTCGAAGGCTGTACATATTCCTGGTAGGAAGATGCTTTGTGTTTAACTTGGCCAGTGTTTCGGGAAAACGGCACATTCAAGGTTTCGTCGAAGCGCACTCGACAGTAGTTAATAAGACTGGCCGAAGGGGAGTGGGATGCAAGTTTAATTATTGCTTGTAGTGGTGAATCGAAGGGAGGCTGGAAAACCACAGACCAGACGGCAGTCGGCGGATTGGACGAAACAGCTGAAGTTTCGGACCAAACGAATGTCATGGGGCAAAGCGCATGCAACAAAAGAGGGTAGGAGTGTTTGCCTGAAATGGAAGTCAGCATTTACTGTGATAATTTTAGTTTAGGCCTATGCTCAATGCCGAAGCAAACGGCTCTATATTTCAGATCGATGTGGAATTAAGTTCAGGTTGCCAGGAATCTCTGACTGCGACGATGGTAAGCGGACTAAGGAAGGAGTGTGTGGGAAGCGGGTTAGGGAAAATATAAAAAAGGCTGCAAACATTTAAGTTCCAACGAAAGTTTATGACGTTACGGGAAGAGATGGTTTTGAGAAAGAATATCGGCAGATAACAAATGGTACGTCGAAGACTGAGAGGGTAAAAGCAAAAGAACCCGACCTGCGTGAATGGTGAGGTGCATCCTCTATTGCAGTATTCGAAAGAAACCTGGACATATCAGGCGGGAGAAGAAAGGCTGAGTTAAAGTTAGCAAAATGTGCTTTCTGGCAAGCCTTCCATAACGCCAAAGATGAGGAAGATGGTTTACCGACGTAAGCATTGCTTTCGAGGACGACAATGCCGGCTTCCACATGCTTTGTGGACTTCACACAAAAATGCAACTGGTTGTGGGCTGACATTTTCAGGTGCAGGGGAAATGGCATGCGGGACACTTATTATACAAAGCCCCAATATCAAAGCCGATGAAACACTAAAAGAGATCATACTAAGTGGACGCCGATGGATACCACCAATTTCGAAGAGGTCGCCGAAAGGGCCAGATATCGACTTTTGCCCGGAACGAAAATTGTACCCGTCGCCAACAAGTCTCACATAGCCACATATTAGCTTGCATCGGGTAAAATGCCAATGGAAAAGTTTTGGCTCTTCTGGTTTGGTTTTGAAATGGGTCAAATTTGGGAAAGACTACAATGCACTGGGTAATTTGCTTCGTATCGAGCAGGCGGCAGTAATGCCTTATGCGGCGATCAAATCTGTCCAGGTTTGTTTTCATCGAGAAAAATCTGCTGCGACAGGGATTATGGGTTGCCTATATACCGAAGTTTCAGTTAACAGAATGAACTTTGAAGGAGCGTGGATTAAAGATGATTGTTTCACAAGTTTCAGCGGTTGGGTACATGTGCTTGTGCTAGATTTAGCGCATTTTGGAACTCCAGGAAGCTTCCGACGACCACCGCTCTATATTTGGCAGGATAAACTAGCTTGAAGTAGGTGTTTTGGGGCCCAAAGAACGGTCATGGAGACCAATGTACTGCAATTTGTGTCAGCCTCATTTGGAAGATCAGGTCTTAGATGTACCCGAAGCCGAGCGAGATGTTTTGGAGCATGTGCCCCAAATTTCCGCATCGCCACTTGCATCATCCATTTTTTAGGAAAGACCTGTTTATTATCGTGACTAAATAATAATAATAATAATAATAATAATAATAATAATAATAATAAAATGGAATATTCCAGTCATCGGACACTGTCAAACTCCAACGGAAGAACAAAAATTTGGACGTCTTGTGGATTATTTTTACCGAGGAGGTGTGACCAGCGAGAAAGTCCCCAGAGAGGGACTGAAGTTTGCCAGTTATATCTAACCTTCTCAGGTTGACGAATTGGTGAATTTGAGAAAACTTACCGGGTGCCTTTGAAAAGTCGGCGAAAATATTAACCCCGCCCCCAGAGCTTGGACAAGGCTATCCACCTCAGCGAGCACCTTAGTGCTACACGAATGTGTGATAGGAATCTTTGGTTTTCACAAATGGCCAGCACGTTAAATTTGTTAATCCATCCAAAGACCTTTCAGGGCTAGCAGTAAGACGATTGGGCCTGCATCTATCTGGAATGTTCCGATTTCTGATTTTGAAGATTGAGTAGCTCCCGGGAATCTAATCCAAAGCTGATTAGTTCAGAGGGAGGTGTTTATGGGATAGCAAAATCTTCGCCGCTTCTGTGAACTTTTTGGTTTCCTTTGCTAAGACCCACCGCGCAATAATAATTGAGATGGCACAATCTACGGTTAACATCCAGGTCACCAACCTTTGCAGATTTTAGTAGGGTGAGATAAGGTTTCCTGGGACAAACGGGAGCGTGATGATAAATTGGGGGCTAAAGGTGAATAGTTCCTGAAGAATTCAGATACCTATACTGACAAGGTTGCAGAAGACCTTAGGGTAAGGGACATGGCTGAGGGATAGGAAAACCAAGTAAAGTATGGTAATTTTTTGCATCCAATGGCGTACATCTCGTTGCAGATTTCGTAGGATTGCGTTTTTTATCACTTGTAATTAATAATAATAGAGTTAAAGTGTTTGCCCTTCATGGCTAAGCATATTGCTTTGTAAATTGCCAGGGTCTTCGTAGCCCGTCCAACGGTTGTCTTATACTCTGTGGCAGTGAGTGCTTTCTGCCATCTATTTCAGGAGCCCTGGGGATGAATAATAGGTCTGTGGTATCTTTACTCTTCCTCATTTGACCGTTGATATTTTTTAACTTCAGATTCCGGCTGGGTGAAGTCACTTGGGATTCTATGTTTTCTCCGAGCTTATCAAAACTGATGCCTTTAAATAGTCTGGTTCCGAGGTTTGAGAAGGTAAACTGTGGTGACCTAACCGTCAGGTCAAACTTAGGACGCCACCATGGTTTTGCTCTAAGCAGAAGAATGTGAGCTGAATCCGTAAAATGGTTTTGTTTGCGGCGACAGATCACGGAGGGAGGGATCTCATATGGGTTTGTGTCCTGCAATGCAGGTAACTTGGTGAGATCAAGAGTCCTCAACAAGTGGCCTTATCAGTGACTGACCAAAGGAACCATCAGACTGACAGCCAGTTCTAGAGCCATAGGTTGAGCATAGGATACCCGAGACGTTATTCCCTTTGTCTGTTGTGGTAGAGGTTCATCACCTTCTAGTGTGCAAGTGGACCCTTATATTATACCCATAAAATGGTCCTCGCTAGAAGATGAGAGACCCCGCGCATGGGCAACCTCAATGGTAAATGTGAAAAAAATTGACAATCTAGATGAGCACAAGCACAAAGATATACAACCAGAACACTAGCAAGCTCTTCCATTGACACCCGTAGGATCAGTCAGTATCCTCGGAAACACATTTCGCCGTTGAGGGGGACTGGTGTAAATGGTGATTCAGTGATAACAGAGATATTAAGCTTCTGATCGTTTACAAGCTAATTAGGGTTCTAAATATTTGTTCTGATTATATAAGTAGTCCAGGAAGTTACGTTTAAAAGCCCACTCCACGGAATCAGCCCATGGGAGAGTAGATGGTTTTTGTGAAAAGGGGCGCATTGATCCACTCTGATCCAAAAAAGCATTTATGAGAAAGTTGTGTATTGGGGGATTGTCGATCTGGTTGCACTAAATTAGGCATCCATTTTTACATTCGTGGTGGAGGCATCTAACCATCCACCCTAATAAAAGGTAGTGATGGTTGCCAAGGTTAGGACGCGCGATGGCTAAGAGGCAGGAATTGGAACGGGCAGCTTTTTAACTGTGTTTTGAAAAGTTGCATGGATTTTGCGGGAGGACTAGAATCCCGCGCTTGCTTGGCACAAGGCCTGTGATTGGGAATATGAGACATTTGAAGATATCAGACCGACATGGTCCGAGGTTTTACCGAGGGCTAACCTTATAAGTTTATTTAATTTGGGACAATTTAGCAGTTGGAGGGTTTAAGGATGATTCATGATTTCAGGGACTGAAACTCATCACTCCAGTAGCTGCTTCAACGTCAGTCATGTAGAGGCAAATACTAGGGAGCTTGATGACGTGGGACTGAATTTACCTTACTTGGTTTTCGGGAGGAAGACTCTTGGCACTAGCGCCTCATAATTCACCCAGTCTTGTTGAAGTGGGCTTTGAGGCACTGGAGGTTTGTTTAAGCATTAAGCTCGGCGATGCAGGAGGTCCATGGAGGCCTTGAATACTTATCGACGTCAGTCTACGAAATTCCTCACTACCAGTTTCCGAACTCCCTTTGCATCCTCGGAATGCCGCAATACCCCCATGATGAAAGGCTCCGGGGCGAATTCCTCTACGATGTCTGTTGGTTCATTAAATGATTAGAAATTGCCAGAACTCTGGGTTGCCTTCCTTGCAATTTCTCAGTGTATAGTCTTTTGAAAGTGGTCCGGAGAGGCAAGCTCGATTGGACAGTCAGCTGAGGCTTCGGCTTACATGCAGCTTCTAGAGTTAGCCGTGAGAACATTTCGGCAGCTTGATTGACAGAATTTAGAACAGAACGGTCGCCAAGCATTCCTTTTAAGTGGGTCATCTATTTTTCCAGAATAAATTTTGTGAATATCAGTTAATTTAGAACAGCATCCTCATAAACACTGACAGGGAAAAGAACTATCTTCCCTGGAGTCTTTTGCGAGTCCTCCTTATCGATGTTATCCATACTGGGCAGGCTCTGTTGTACTGGTAATTGGTCTTGGCCTGCATCTTTAGGTAGCATAATTGCGGAAATTCTAAATAAGGCTGAATGTTGGTAGTTGTAGGGGGAAATAGAAAACCGGTGCTTAATGCCCGATATCGCTTTTCTGTACTAGTCGCTGCTCGTTAGCAGGCCAATGGAACCCTAAGGAGGCTGTCATAAATTTCCACTGTCAACTAAATCATCCGGAGCTGCCGGAAAAGAAAGACCCTTGTTTAGTAAGTAAATTCACCATATGTTTCATAGGCTGCTTTGCTTGCATTATTGCGCATGTGCCACTTTCATCATTTCAACGGTTGTTCAGGTAGCACTTTGATTGGCCCATCATGTTCAGTGCATTTCATGAGGTTCAGTTCATGGCGCTTTTGTCCACTTCAGGCCGCTCATTCTGATTGGTTAGCCTAGCCCACGATATGGAGTTCTTAGTTTGCAGATCCGCAACCTTGCTTTGTGATCAAGCCACTGTGTCAATTAAATGCTGGTGGCCAATAGGGTGACATGTTCTTACTCCGCCTTGCGTTTTGCACCTGCCTGCTTCATGAGATAGGGTTGCATGCACGCTTTTGCATTGATTTCCTTTTACCGGACACGGTTCACCGTTGTACACTCACTGATGAACCATGAAATCACAATACCAAATTCAGGAGCACTCGCTAATTTAATTCCGTTCCCTTGCACTGAGATTTTTCAGATCTAGAGCAAAAAGCGTAATCGGCAACAACGAAGAAAATGCATTCCCATATACTGAGTGGCAAAACCAAATATTTTGGGAAATTTAGGTATTCTTCCGTAAATTGTATACGAGACATACCAGACTCTATCATAAGGAAACAAAAGCAGCCGGAATCAAGCCGGTTTTATTATGCCGCCGTTTTGCTTCTCCATCTCAGTCCTCGGTTAATCTGAAATGATCATCTGCCGCATCGAACCCTTGGTTGTTCTTGGAAAACCGAAGCACGCAGCTAAGCATCACTCCCCATTTGTTCCTCTCGGAAACATTTGCACTCGCGCAACTGTCATCATAGAGAAATTACCGAAGTATGGTTAACCAAAGACGCTGGAAATGTCAAACGGCAGTGGAGCTTGCCGCGGCTAGATGGTTTCTTGCTCGGTTTAAGGTATCGTGCCGGTTATAGCGGTATCTAGAAACCTGGACCAGCTTGATAGGCTCGCTCCGGTTGTTCAGACTAAGTGCGGGATGGCCACAAAATTATCTGTTATCGGAGCTAGAAGGATTCTATTTTAAGTGTGATGCATCTCTGTACATGGTGCAGGTAATTTTGGTGAACGGGGTTATTGGCGTGGGGAAACATTCTGAAAAAATTTGCCCTGGTGATTCTGCAAAGTTCGCAAGTATTGAAATACTCAGTAACTCCAATAAGTCAAAAGGAAACCCAGTTTGCTATGCTGCAGACACAAGTGCTAAAAGGAGTGAACTAATTACGATTTCGGATTAACTGGCAATAAATGCAGGATTAATCGGAACAAATTTTTTGATGAAGGCCAGAAGAACACATGCAAGGTGATAAAAAACGGCTCCAAAAAGCACAAGCAATCCTCATGTCGCTGATCAAGTACATCGATGTCAGTCATGCACGAGAAAAGGGATAAAAGATGCACTAGAAATGTTGGCAAATAGGGGAGCCCAGAGAAAGGAGAGAAGGACATTTTGGCGCTACGCGGAAAACAAAACCTGAAGCAACCGTAAGGTAATGGGAGATGCAGAACAAGTCGATAGAGAGTTTTGCAGTTGAAAGTCAGCAATATGACACTAAAAAATAAAAAATTAATATACTTGCTTGGCAAGTTAGACTGCATTCACAAGCTTCCTCAACCAAGATGAGTGAATCCGCCAATAGCAGAACTTAACTAACTGTGAGATAACCGACTATTGCGGTCCTGAGTTAGCCACTAGTTTGAATGAAGCGGAAAGTGATTGGGATTTTGTTACAAGTACTGAAGTAAACAAGAGGACAAAATAAGAGCATGCATTAGACATTGCTGTGCGGACTCTAATAGAACAGTTTGGGGGTATTTGGACGAGCGACGCTTCGCGGGTGCCCACATGCAGCAAATGCCTTGTCTTCGTGACTGGGATCTAAAAGACCCAGCATTCAGCCAGTTAGAGACGTTGTAAGATATGGTAACAAACCGTGAACAATGACGATTCTATTGCCGCGTCCTAACCAATGAAAACCGCCAAAAAACGTGCATTTGTGCAATCGGACTATGTATTCCGCGTTTTCCTTTTTATTCTTATGTGCCTACTCCTCATCCACATTATAAAATCAAATTTCTGTTACGGCGTGGAACTGATCTGATATTTTTCTCATGTTCAAAGGTCGTGCATATTGCAGCGTTGCGCGACGCTATTGAACGGTTGCGGAATATGGACTTTTGTGCTGAAGATGTTTAGATGCTAGTCTTTTCGAAGTTTTCAGTCATCGATGTCTGCGTAGTGTAGCTAGAATTGGAAGGAATGACCGCGTGGACAATTTGAAGGTCAGGAGCCTGTTGTTGTGTACCACTTCACAGGACATTCTACCAGACCGTATCTAGTTCAGTAGTCTTCCTTTATTGGATTACGTGTTGCATAGAACAAACGCTCATCCACTGTACCATGCCTTATTTTTCGTTCCTCATAAGGACTGCGGAGAGCCACACAGAGACCGATAGTTTACGTGGCAGTATGAATTGTGAAAATGTGCACCAAACTTAGGTAAATTAGACGTCTCGCGCCTCCTAGGTTGAAACTGAAAATAACCATTAACCAGCTGGCTGGGGATAATGAACAATGTTGATGCTAAACTTGAACAGTGACGATCGCGGTGCTACTGTCGAGACAATCAAAATGATCGAAGAAAGCCCGCCCATGGTTGTCCGTGTTGGCTGCCACCGCGTTTTTTCGTTTACTAACTTCTGTAGATCCACTCCCAGTTGTCCCGGTAAAATGTCCAACCTGGAGAGAAAAACAACGGCCAGTGGAGCTGCCTCTGCTCTCTAATGTTCAACGACTATAATGGGGTTCATTCCGTTACTTACCACCACAATAATGATGCCAATGATGAGCAGAGTACAAAGGAGGAAATTCAACTGACTAGGTGTGACACAAATGGGGGGCAGAAAAGCGAAAAGGTATGCAGCGGTAGAGTATGTGGCCCTATTCA
>LUCM01001960.1:0-17365 GCA_008360955.1 Fasciolopsis buskii | reverse complement strand
GCTTCAGGTGACAGTCAAAGACTGTTTAATCTTATTCATGACACCGGCGGACGGTGAAATTCGGTTATTGAAGCCGTGAGTGATAGAAATGGAAAAATCATTCATGATAGACAACAAAGACTGGACCGTTGGGCAGAACACTTCAAGGAACGGTTTAGCTGGCCACACGCTAACGTATTTAGGCCGCCGTCTGGAGCTGCGAATCCTTGGGAGGTTTCTGTCGGCCCTCCAACGGAATTAGAAGTAGAGTCGAATATTGGAATTTTGAGGAGGGGAAAAGTAGTCAGTGCCGACGAACATGTCTCAATTTTTTTCTAAGTGGGTTAAGAAGCTCTGATGAAATCAGTTACCTCCTTGCTTCGTGATATTTAGAACGATGAAGGTACTCCGTTATCGTGGGGTGAGTCACTGATTGTACCCATTTTCAAGAAGGACACACGAGGTGACTGTAGCAATTATCGTGGGATTAGTTTACTTCCGATAGGTACTAAGGTGTTAGCTTCGATAATACTGCAACGTTTGACACCAGTTCACGACAGCGACATCCTAGAACAGCAGGCCGGATTTCGTCCAGGTCGAGGTTGCATCGACCAGATATTTACTCTTCGACAGTTACTGGAAACGCGCTAGATACGGCCGCCCTACGATCGTAGTCTTTCTAGACTTTAAAGGTGCGTTCAACTCAGTGGATCGGACAGCTCTATTCAGGGCTGTCCACCGGAAGGGTATGCGAGCGACGTTCATGAACCTGTTGTGAGCTTTGTACTTGCACACCTATGGTTGCGTGAGAGTATACGATGGTGTCCGTTCCACTCGAAACGACTAGCGGCGTTCGACAGGGGTGTCCTATCTCTATTCCTGTTCAACTTCGTCATGAACGAGGCGATGGAAGATGCTTTGGGAGGTCTTCACAATGTGGGAGTCGAACTGGGACATGGAGGGAAGCTGTTTGACCTAGATTACGCAGACGACGTCATGTGCCTGTTCGAATCCGCGGGCCACGCACAACGTGCACTAGACAAGGCCTCAGGGTCTGTAGCTCAGTTGTAGATGTGCTTTGCACTTGAAAGTATAAAGCATATAACAGTACTTTGCACTTTGATGATGTATATTGAAATGTTTTAATCACATATGCATCGTCTCATTTCACTATGTAAATGCAAAAATATTGATTCACCCTTTTTGATGTGCATCTGTCAACGAAGGAGAATGTACCAATCGACATAGCCTGGGAAAAGCCAATCTGGGAGAGGCAACACATCAACTTCTACAATGCAGTCCCACATACCGTCGTAAACGTTACCTAGCACGATGCCTAACACACTAAGCGAGGAATATTTGTTCGTCTGGAACACTACAGAGCAAACTGAATTGATTCTATGACATCTATGAAATCAGTTACCTCCTTGCTTCGTGATATTTAGAACGATGAAGGTACTCCGTTATCGTGGGGTGAGTCACTGATTGTACCCATTTTCAAGAAGGACACACGAGGTGACTGTAGCAATTATCGTGGGATTAGTTTACTTCCGATAGGTACTAAGGTGTTAGCTTCGATAATACTGCAACGTTTGACACCAGTTCACGACAGCGACATCCTAGAACAGCAGGCCGGATTTCGTCCAGGTCGAGGTTGCATCGACCAGATATTTACTCTTCGACAGTTACTGGAAACGCGCTAGATACGGCCGCCCTACGATCGTAGTCTTTCTAGACTTTAAAGGTGCGTTCAACTCAGTGGATCGGACAGCTCTATTCAGGGCTGTCCACCGGAAGGGTATGCGAGCGACGTTCATGAACCTGTTGCGAGCTTCGTACTTGCACACCTATGGCTGCGTGAGAGTATACGATGGTGTCCATTCCACTCGAAACGACTAGCGGCGTTCGACAGGGGTGTCCTATCTCTATTCCTGTTCAACTTCGTCATGAACGAGGCGATGGAAGATGCTTTGGGAGGTCTTCACAATGTGGGAGTCGAACTGGGACATGGAGGGAAGCTGTTTGACCTAGATTACGCAGACGACGTCATGTGCCTGTTCGAATCCGCGGGCCACGCACAACGTGCACTAGACAAGGCCTCAGGGTCTGTAGCTCAGTTGTAGATGTGCTTTGCACTTGAAAGTATAAAGCATATAACAGTACTTTGCACTTTGATGATGTATATTGAAATGCTTTAATCACATATGCATCGTCTCATTTCACTATGTAAATGCAAAAATATTGATTCACCCTTTTTGATGTGCATCTGTCAACGAAGGAGAATGTACCAATCGACATAGCCTGGGAAAAGCCAATCTGGGAGAGGCAACACATCAACTTCTACAATGCAGTCCCACATACCGTCGTAAACGTTACCTAGCAGGATGCCTAACACACTGAGCGAGGAATATTTGTTCGTCTGGAACACTACAGAGCAAACTGAATTGATTCTTTGACATCTATGAAATCAGTTACCCGGACAAGCTGATTGGACTGTACATAAAAAGGTTAATTCCAAAACCAACCAGATGAGCGACACTGTCGGTGAATAATTTTCAGGGTTCTTCAAACAGCAGTTTGAAAAGTGTTTAATGCCGAAGAGTTAGAAATATTCAGCTCAGTCCGTCCGCATATCTTCCGGAGACTCAGAGATCGTCCACATCCGCGTGTTTATGTATTCCCTCTTCACATGGAGCTGACTATTTTGGTCGTACCAACAGGATTTTGATAAAACAGATCCAAGACCATTGTTCTGCTTGGTTAGGAAAGATCATGCCTACAGAAATTCGGTGATTGAATACCTAGCCAGTAGGTGCACTCATTGAATATCAAAACATTTCTAATCATCTTTAGAGCTTCAGGATACCTATTTAATGTGTTCAAGAAAGTCATGTTTAGCGTTGGTGAGTCGATAGCGAACGAGTTTCCTAACCCGGAACTGTTTAAGCAAAAACGATTGCTCCATAATCTGCAGCTACCCTGGCTGAAAAGTGCGACTTGACTAATAAGTGGGCTGACTCGATACCCGTTCGCTGTGTTACCTTGTTTTGTTTCGAGCTTGAGAAACGGACTGACTCCTCTTCAATGTATATATTATTGGTTATTAATTAATCAATGAATTTCACGCGTCATTCGTTCTCTACGTAACTTACGGGAGTTTTCCAGCAACTGTGATGATTACCGGTGTTTTGACAAACGGGAATGATACTGATATCTGGTCAGTTATTAATTTGCTGTTTCTGTGTGTTGGCAACAGCAGCATCTTGTCTTTTCCCGCTTTTGCAGGTCCACTCCCTGTTCCCCTTAGATACTCACTCTTTTTATATAAACATGTAGCTCTCGGGAAAAGGCAGCGGTCAGTGAGGCTTGCCTTGCTGTTTAACGCTGAACGATGATGATGATGATAATTTGCTGTACGTCCCTGTTACTTGTTTCAGGTACACAGGGGCACTTGGGATTATTGTATGAGAGGCGCTCCTAAACCTCGCCGTCCTGAGCGTTCATCGTTCTGAAAACGTGGATCGACTTGATCTTGTCGAATCAGTTTCGAACGTGCGCTGATTTGCTGTCAGTCTCATTGGCTCCCACAAAGTCAAATGTATTTGTTGGTGACAATTACGGACACGGTTGTCATCAAACCGAAGAATTTTGGTGCTGACCTGAAGGATGTAATTGAACAGGAACTGAATGCACGCTTTGCAAACAAGGTACGCGAATCGGTTGAGTAACTTTTTCAAGATGAAAATAATTTATTCGGAGGACTAACTGGTCTGTTTCTAAATACCGTTTGCCTGATTCGTTTTTTCTTCGTTTAAAAAAAAGATTAACTGTTCTTTTGTTACTTTTTGTTGTTCTAACATTGCAGAAACTGAACATAAAATCCGGAGCATAGTTAAAACAATTCTATCGTGAAGCGAATGACTATGTGGAATAAGTGGATAAAGATGGAGAGAGAAGATTACGCAACTTTGGTATGCTGGTTGATTGCCGAGTACCTTGGGTGATATGACAAAATTCTGCAGTCTTTGGCATTTATGTACTCGAAGTGTTTTGGGCTCTATGGGGAGATGTAAGTTGATGGATAAGCTCATTTTCAGCGCTTCGTACTCATGTTATTGCATCACTGTATATCAAGAGAAGTATTAAGGAACTGTTCATGATTAGGGTTCAGCGATAAACGGCAGAGAAACCCCCACTGATGGATGCATTTCACTCACAGTTACACGTTGCCGTGCGAAGGGTAAATATGCAGGTTAACATGGAGTGGGTCTACAGGAGAGGGTGGGGAGGAAATAATGTAGTCTAGTCCAACTACAAATGCTATCGTTCCGATTCGACAAAAAGTAGCAACGTGATCTTCACTGTCCACGGTTCGCTGCATTGTAGGTGACTCAGGTGAATTCTATTAGGTTGGATGCGCTGTATCCAGATATTCTGAGAGTCGGCGCTCAATACTGAAAATATCCTACCACAGCGCATCATGACTATCTGAATTTGTTGATTTTATCACAACTTATGCCCGTCTTCCATATTTTTATCTGGCTAATCTGATCTCTTATTCAACTTGTGTGTTCTATCTCCAACTGTCTCCCTTTCTCCCCACACCAGAACAGACAAAACTTGGCAAAGCATGTTCATCCATCTTGGTATTTTTTCTGGGGTACCACCAATCTCCTTCTCATTCATATTTTTATCTTACTAAAGCAATCTCGTGAGGTTTTTCCTAATGCATTGCCATGCAATGGCATGAGTACGAATCACGGAAAACGAGCTTGGTCAGCCAACTTGTGTTTCTGCTTTTGCGTAGTCCTTCTGTGTTATGAACTTTTGATTTTACTTCCGTTATTATTAGGTGCAGTGAGGTAACAACCAAAACCGGAGCATGTTCGTGCAGGCTTAATGATTATGCACATTGAGCTGAACTCTTGTTCTTCTGATTTGGTATTCATCGGCCTATTCAAGAATCAATAAAATATTTGACTGTTAATCATATTTGGCAAATAGACTTTCCGCTTCGAGGTCTCAGCCGTCCCGCTCTACACCGTTACTTCCATTCGTTGGATTTGCGAAAAAATAGGGGAAATCATTCTGCCATTTAATTTTGTGTAGTACTGCAAAGGATATACAGCATCGACCGTCAAACTCTGGTAAGCGACATGAGTAATACTTATCCCAACGTCAGTTCAGTTCAGTTTGTGCGTCCACTATCTATCCACTAACGTGCTCCAGTTTTGCTAGCCACTTTGCGGGATCGAATAATAGTGGAAACAAATATAGTAATAATAATAATAACAGGTTGTGGACGGTTTGGCTAAGTACTGCAGTCATTGGTATTCTTGGATTCTGATTCTGCTTCGTGGTTCTTTGTAGTTAATTTTAAAACTTTTGTAAAAATTTTTTCGGTGCTGTGGGTGCATTTGTATAAAGGTCGGCGGTTGTAAAAGCAGAACTAAACTGAACGAACAAGCAGCCACGACACATTTTTATTTGACAATAAGTAATCTATGGTATAAGTAAATAAACTCAATGGATAACAAGCATGCTGCACAGTCAAGTACGAACCGGACTGTTGATCGTGCCCTGAAAAACAGAGGTGTTGTGAACAGTGGAAGTGCAGAATGGGCAAATGTGTTTCAGCGTTTGACTGTTCAGCAGAAGAAGAGGAGTTCGATACTTGGAAACAAGCGATCATCCGAAAATTAGCAGGGGATTTCAGATTAGATATGAAGGTAAGGCTGTTGATTAGGTTGTTGGCCTGACTTCAAAATCCCTAGAAACGAGATGGCAGAAAAGCTGACAAAGACAAATGGAACTGAAATATTTCGATGCCAGAGTCGTTTCGGCTACTAAAAGTAAAATAAGGCGGGAGAGAGTGAGTAGGATTTTATTTTGTGACCTGACCTAGTGTGCATCAAAAGATTCAGAACTAAGTAGACCAGGATATGGGACGAATCAACAACAACATTCAGTAGACGCAGTGGGCGTTGGCGGCTAAGGGGAATTGAATTGAGATCTAAGTTGGTGAAAAAGAATGACTGTTACGATCATTTGATCAATTTCGGAGATTCATTCCCACGGATCAGTCATGAACACGTTTCTAGCCATTAGTGCACTATAAACACGCTTTTCGTCAATTTAGTTTCCTACGAGTTTGTGACTTGAGGGGTTTTTTACATCTGGTCTCACCCAAGGCTCTTTGTTAGACCATACATCATTTTCCTCTTCGTTTTCCGTGAAAGTTACCGCCACAGTCCACTAAGTTAATCCAGGTAATTGACCTTTATTAACCATACCGTTCCCTTGTATAGCATTGTTCCCTCAGTGGCTTCCGTTTATAGGGTTCCCATGTTTGTAACCTGTGCGCAAATCCCCTATAATGTCACTTGCTGACTTAAGTGACTTTGTCTTTCTAGTGACTTCGAAATCTTGGGTCTCCCATGTTCATGAACTGTAAGGTCCCCCTAAACCGCGTCTGCATTGGTTTGTCTTTCTCTGCCCAAACCCCGATCACTCCCTCAAACGACCGTACTCTGCTTCACTATGGTCCCTGTAATGATCCTTCATTTGTGACTGACTTCCTTGTTCTGGTGCATTTGTTTGCCCGATGGGGCCGCCTGTCAGACTTGGTCGACTCACCCGTTTTCTGATTTATCGTTGTCGAACCTTGGGTTCAGATTGTCCACATTTGAGGTTTGCGCATTTATCACTGATCTAATTGTTTATTAGTACATGTAGGCTTTGGAACGCTCGTCTTTTGGACCAAATGGGGTGTCGGTTCCCTACGAGTCGCTTTTGTAAACGACAATCCGTAACAATAGCGTTTAAGGTAGACCAATGACTGCAAAGCAGTAAATGAAACACGGTTTGTGATGCTCCAATCCAGTTTGCAAATAGCAGGACCAAATGATGTAGGGAGTGTATCGAAAAATCGATACCCCATGTATTGGTTTTAATTGTGAATGATATAATTTTAATAACACTGCGCTGTTGGTAGATGTAATGCGCCAACGTTTCGACTACCGTGGGTAGTCTTCCTCAAGGCAGTTTTACACTAAAATAACTTTTGATTTTAGATAAGAGCACGATTCAGCCATCGCTCTGCATGCCATAGCAGAGGGACATAACACAGATTATGAAAACCCAAAAGTACTCCAACGTGAATTCAGAACCTGCACTGAACGTAAATTTGCCGAGGCTCTGGCGATAAGCCCTCACCCCACATGCATCAATCGGGACGGCGGAGCAGAGATTTCGGAGGCACGGACAGCCCTAACATCCTTGAGAAACAAACATTCCAAAGGTCACCAAGCTAGTTGACCCCACCGCCACGGGGACGCATGACGTGAAAGACAACTATTCTGTCACCCGAACCACAGTTCAAAGTACACACACTCACAAACACGCACAGACAACTTGACATCAGTCATTTGGTTGTAAAACTTGCCTTGGGAAAGACTACCCACGATAGTCGAAAAGTTAGTGCATTGCATCTACCAACAACGCTGTGTTATTAACATTATATCATTCACAATTAAAACCAATCCAGTTTTTTCCCTGGGTCGGAATTGAGCAGTGCGTCGATGGCACAGGGGTTTCGATAGATAATAAAATTTGCGTGACAAAGTATGTAGTGAGAGAAGGAATAATGTGGAGTGGTACCGTCAGCAAACGTATGAATGAAACCCCACGCAGCGGATAAAGTCACACGATGGTGCGTCTAACCGCGGGTCTGAAGACTCTGAGTCCGAATCCTGTTAGAGTCGGTCGGGTTTTGCCACACGTCAAAATGAGAGCGACAGGTCAGTCGATCTTTGTGCATCGGTCGATCTTCACATGACCACATGTGCTCATTTGGTCAGTAACATATTCCCAAGCTAGGGGATATGTTATATTGACTGACTGACTGATCCACTAAATGGATGAATGGTAGACTAACGACGTATTGGATGATAGTAAAACTGGTGGGGTGGTAAACTTTTTGATTGACTGACTGCATGAGCGAATGAATGGTTTTATCCCCATTCTTCGTTGTTATGTCAGAGCAATAGGTGTAAGTGCAACGATGTTATATTCAAGTTTCGCGAACATTTCCAGCCTTAGCGTGAATGTGCATCTGTCTTTATGTCCCTCCCTTTCTTTCTGACTCTGACCACTCGGTTCGTGTGATGCAAGTTTGCTGCTCTTTGTTTATTTTTATTCCGTTGTAGTACGTCTCACATATTTGTGAGCAGTGGTACAGTTGGAGCGTGCTGGACCTATAACCCAGCGGCCTGTCAATCGATCTCACGCTCTGCTGCTAGTCCATTTTGTTCACAAATCCTGCTCGTAAATATACAAACGTGGCTTCAGAAATGCTGGCGTTTTAGACTGCAGAATTTGAATATTAGGTTGCTGATCTGATTTCGGACGAATTGAACGTCAGTGTATTCTAAACGACTGTGAATGAAATCGAGCCATTTCGAGAAATCGTACGTGCTCGAAGGCTATTTGTAGTTCAAACGGAAAGTTTTCTACTAGACGCTCACACATCGTCTGCGACTGAAGCCTTGCGATGACTGTTTTCCCAATGACATCCTAATTTTCCTCCGCCTTTATTATTTGGAAATCAATCTTTGGCCGGTGATTGCCGCTTTTGTATGGACTGATTCAGATATCCACTAGTTTCTGCTGTGCACATAACCGATAATTTTCGAAAAAATTCCCGTTATTTGATATGATATACAGTTTCTTGTGATGTCTGCCGCAGACGGGTGGGCTGCGCATCCCCGGATATAATCCTACACTTTAGGAGACGTAACTAACTGGGATTCTAATTTCGTCAGGTTGGGATAACTTGATACTTTCCAAGAGGTGGATAAACGTATCCACCACGGAACCCATAACTTAAATGTCGTTGGAAAATTCCGATCGCCATCGAATCATTTGATCCGCACAAGCGATATTCACAACATTCTCTTTGAATTTAAAAATGTGATTGATCTAGGGAACGAACCAAAGGGGCTTCGTCTAAACTGCGCTTCTCTATCTTCCTGTGTATATTTTAACTACTTCCGAGTAGTTTGATGGGCCGTTGATATTTTTTGCTCAACTGATTGCCCTTAGGACTTCACTCTCAATGCACCAACCTCAGGTGCCTCGGTCTACTTTGGCCTCGGGGAACACTGAACTTGATTTTTGTACTCACTTGGGCTTTTCAGTGGCAAATATCCATTATTGCATCCTGGTTTTGAACGCGTCTATCAATAACACTAGATCTCAAGAGCCGGTGAGCCACGAAGTTGAACAAAGACGGTGCCTACAACCTGATGGCTAGTCTTAAGCAGAACGATGGGAATTGATGAGTTGAGGTAACTGAAGCAGCAACTGCTTCAGGTAACAGTCAAGGACTGTTTAGGCCTATACGCGACACCAGTGGGCTGCAAACTTAGATCGGTGAAACTGTATGCGATAGAAACGGTGCGCTTATATATGGCAGATGGTAAAGGTTCGACCGTTGGGCTGCGTATCTCAAGAGGCAGTTTAGCTGGCCGTATGTTATTGTAGTTCTCACCCAAACGTCAACATTTGGGAATCATTGGAAAGTGTTCTTTGACCTGCTAACGGAATTGGGAGTAGAGTCAAACACTGAACTACAGAATTTGTTGGATGCCGTTTTGTTATACTGCATTACTCTCACCTGATTAGTTCGTGGAAGACTTTTGTTTGCCAAGTTATAGCCGGGTCTTCTGATTGACACATCGAGCCCGATAAAGCATCCTTTGCTTAACACTCATCGAGATTTTCTTGGTGTGCTGTAATAATGTCTTTCATGAAGAACCGACTTTCGACAGTACAGCAGTGGAAATTTGAAAATGAAAGTCATCATTAGTGTTTGATGGCTGCGCGCTAGCGACCCGTGGCCATACAAAACAGTGACGGATAGATGCAACATCATGTGATGAAGTTCAACAAACCGTTGAGAGCCTGTCAGGTAGCGTAATGGCTAAGGCGCTCGACTCAAAATCCTTCGCGTCCCAGTTCGGGCGCGGTCGATGTGTATTGCTGATGATTCCTAACAAGAATGGAACAGGTGTACAGTGCTTCCATGGTTTCCTAATAGTAAGTTGAGCGATGATAGAAATGTCGAAGGGGCGGTCGAATAACCGCTTGAAAATTCTTCTCAGGGCATTTGGTAATGGGGGGCACGGGAGGCTAGCATATACGTAATATTTTCATGGGGTTCTAGTCGCTGAGCTTGGGGGTTTAGATCACACATAGAGTGTGATGATTTTGATAATGAATCAGATGGCAAACGAGTCCGTTTTCAGTGATTGGTAGCCATCTCATTACATCACACTAAATGTGATTAATTTTAACTAGGACTGGGAAAGCGGGTGGTTGAAAGTTCCTCTGGTCCACTCTGCACCTATCGAAGAAAGAACAGTTGAGCAAACGACACCCTTTTTCCTAGCTGTTGACTCATTCACTTCACTCAATCATCTTTTATTATGCCAGTTGAAACTATTCATATTTAGTGTGATGATTTGTCATGTTTGTGAATTACCGAAAGCAAGCTTGTTCGCTACTTGATGTTATTCTCAATGCTCTATGAGACTACTCGTACAGTTAAAGCAACCCAAAAATTGGTGATTTTCCGACATTGTCCGCAATAGTATACGAATCGAAGATCGTCCAGCCCACGTAATTTCATTACATCATTAGACTGTTTTTTTGTCCCAGGTTAGTGAGAACGGGAGTGACTGAACGACGGTTATATTTAAACTGGAATGATACTGCCTCGGTTCACGCAACAAGTACGAATCCAGTCCCTTTGTAAATCACTGGATTCATTTTATTGTCACTGAGATCCCTTGCACCGTCCTGTAATGTTTGTAATCGCCTAGAAGAGAGCTTTATGCCCGACTGAACTGTGACAGGTTTACGCGACTCTGGTGTAGTAAAAGGGGTGCAAAGGATACTTCGGCAATGGACAAATGTTTGTTCAGTCCAGGGAGCAGCCGATAAACATATGAAGACCTTGGGCTCGTCAGTAACACGTAATCTATACAAGGTAGCATTTGAGAAATGCCCGGAGTCGATGACGGAATATCGGTTATGTAACAGACTGTTTCGATAAAGGAAGCGTAATTATTTTGTGTCAGTGTTTTTCCAGAATAGCAATAACTGGAATCCAATTTTCTCATAACGGGAATCGGTTAAATAGAATGTAGACCCTGACAACATGATAGTGTGTTTTGCATGAAAATCAGGCGACCGGGATAGAAATGGAATTCCAGCTAGATGGCGGTTTATCGATGTTTTTCCTGTAAATCCTATTACTCAATATCACATGTGAACCGACAGAGACAAGATTCTTTATGTGCAACGGTGCCATTCTTCATGCTTTAGAAGCGACTGTCGTTTGTTATCCGGTTGGATTTTATAGAAGAGGGTTATGCAAGCAATAGAGAGCTTGTCTGGAGTATTGTGCCTGGTGGATGACTAATTTTTGATTAACGAAACGAAAATTTTGTTTCTCTCCCGCAGCGATCTATCCAAAATGTAATTAAACAAGTTGGTATTCTGTGAAACAGCAGTCGAGTCCCATCGTTTTATTCTTATCAGCTTGGGTACCAAACCGGATTCGGAAATGGTACGTGCCATCGTAAATATCCCTATCCTGATCGATGCAAAAAGTGTGTCACGCTTTAACGGAATAATCAACTATCTCAGGAGATTCCTATCGGAGTTAGCGAAGCTGATTAAACCCATCAGCCAACTAACACAAGGTGGAAACGTGGATTTAGACAGAAGAGCGGTAATCGGCTTGTGGTCGCATAAGCTGCCCACTGTAGAGGCCCCCATACTCTCATATTGATCCATCTCAGTCGCTATGTATGCAGTGCGACAGCAGTCCATGGGCGTTAAGAGCCGTTCCCTAACAAGATGGTCGCCCGATTGATTATCACAACAGAACCGTGATTGTAAGCAAAAATGTGCACAACTTGAGCAGGCGTTATTGTCCTGTACGCTCTTAAAAAGTTCAACATTCGGCCGATTTACGCAGGTATACTCGGACCATAAACCGTTGATCATACGCGAGCACCGAGAAGGCTATGACCACTGTCAATGCGCTTGAAGAAGTGTACTTACGAGCCGCACCACAAACAAGACAAGCAAATTTTCGTAGCCCACACGCTGTCACGAGCCGAACTGCCGAATACTGGGGACGAGTTTCAAGTTGAGATAGTGCAGGTAGCAGAATCTGAATTATTGCAAACTGACATGCAAACAATTTGAGCGTCGACAAACAAGGACTGGGAAGGAAACGTGAGCACTACCTAGTCGACCTTGCCAAATTTCTGGTGTTTGGGTACATTTTTTCCACGAGAAGGACAGTTGCGTTGTGATCTCGGATTACTACATTGACTTGGGGATTATGAGCAAACTATCCGCGATGTGATGATTTCCGATAATGGCTCCCAGTTTCGCAGAACAAAATTCAGCTATTCCTAGAGAAAATTACGCCATCGATCCTTACCATGGTCAATCCAATGTCAGGGCAGAGAGCGTAGTTAAACAAACAAAGATATTTAGTAATTGCAAAGCTGAGGGTGGTAATCCATTTATCGCTTTTTACACTTCGAAATACGCAATCGGTGGACATGTGAATAAATCCAACGGGACGCCTGTTTGGATAACGAACGAGAACGACCCTGCCTGTGCGCGATGAATTACCAGACCGGGTTGTCCTGTCTCCATTAATTAAATAAGAATGAAGAAAGGTGTAGTGGCGCCAAAGCGACTTTGCGACCGGAGTAGTAAGTTGATGCGACCACTTAAGCCTCGTGACACAGTTTGTGTCTATCCATTAGAATGGACAAAAAGTCTTGGGCGAACAGAAAGGTGGCATCACGCACAACAAAAGATTTGTACGTAATACGGTTCGGAAATAGCTTGTTAGGAAGGATTAAAATTCACCTATGGAATTTAGAAAAAATACGACAGTGACGACAACATATTAAACAAAGAGAGCGGCAAAAACGCAGAACAGAAGATCGAAGTTTAATCGCAACAGAATGGGACAAAATGGCAGTATGTATCTATCAGTCGAAGAGGGGTGTTCATCGTCTCGGACCCGAAGTGGACAAATCTCCCAGCTCACAATGGAATAGAAATGTTTCCGAAATTAGATGTTTTAAATTTGATTTTTTTTGTTTTTGGTGTTATTTTCTGATAGTCCCATTTAAAAAAACTATTTAGCAAATTTCAGCCGGCTACGTTGAACCTTATAAACCATCAGTTGCTGAACACTAATCGATGTGTTTGGTGTGTGTGCGTGTGTGTGACAAAGCTCCATTTCCGTTTGATGTTTTAATTAAACAACAGTCAGGAGGAAGGAGTTATGTCAGACTGATTCGCGTTTTGCCTTCTCATCTTTCAATGAATTCAGCTGATTTACAAAGTTGGACTTTGCATTTCCCTGTGGGATATCCTGGAAATCGGCGAGAGTTTCATATCCGATGTGGACGCCTCATATCATACACAAGGTAAGTACTTTGCCAGTCATCGCCGTTGGATTCGATTGCTTCTGCACCTTCCTCCCCCATCCCACCGTGTCGTTCATTGTTGCTTGCTCAAAATCACTTTTTCCTGTCACCAGTTACGTTCCGTTTTGCCTGTTTTCGACCATCCATTGATGAGGTGTTGTTGGGAACCGTGAAATCCTGTTCCAAATCCGGTATTCGTGTTTCCATGAATTTCTTCGATGATATATACATTCCGGCGGAAAAGCTACGGCATCCTTCTCGATTGTAAGTTGTTTTATCTTCTGACATCCAGATGACCAATTGGTCTATTTTAGTGATTATGAACAAAGCTCATGGATATGGGAGTATGCGTACGAGGGAGAGACCGCGGAACTACGTATTGATCGAAATGACACGATCCGGTAAGTGTTTCGAATTTGGTTGGTTCTCAGCAGCCGGGTGGCGTTTTTCGCACTAGTGGATTTCCATTTTTTTTTTCTAAATCGGAAAACTACTTTTTAGCCGTCAAATCATACCAAGTCACAGACCCAATTGTTTCTGTATTTAACTGGGCTGCGCCGTAGTAATGAGTACTCTGATGCAACTGATTGTTTCAAAAGAGGCGGTTATTCGAAAATAACGGAGGTAAGGTCCGCGTGTTCCACCAAAAACTAGGTCGCATGGATTTCTGTCCCACAACACGCTAAGTGAATTCGTGCAGTGCGGTCTACGGAGGTACTGTTTAACGCTGAACGATAATGATGAGGTGTTCTGATAACGGATTTGAACGAGTAGTACAACAGCGTATGGAGGAGCCATGGGCGACGATGGGCAATTGATATAGTGAGGAAAAAATCCGGAAGGACTGACATGTGGCGAATTCGTCATCATTACTTTTCTCTCTTCGGCGCCATTTTCGCTTTGGTTCTGACGGCACATGATCTATTCACAGATTAGTATGTTTAAGTGTAACTGTAATAAAGTGACGTCGTTTATAGGTGTATGACAGACTTTCATTGGCAGAATGAGGTCGGTTCGATTATTAGTGTTACTCGTTAGATATACACCTGGCAAACCTTTTTTCGGATTGGAGTATTATATGAAAAGAACGCTTTCCAGACAAAAGGTCGTCAAATCCTTGGCACTGCCGCTTTTTGCTCGCTGTCGTTTATTTGATTAATGCGATCCTACATTATTTACGCCCAACCACCAAAATGGTGGTCATCCCCTTATTCGCACCCGGAAGATGCACCAGGTGGAAGCTCTGCTCTTCGCGTATGCCGAATTGTAGGATGTGATGTTTTGTTTCACTGCATCAGCGTCGTTTTTGATCAGTTCCTAAAGCCTTTGTTTGGCACATTTTAACCGAACCATCTAAGTGGAGCGTTGTACTTTACAGACCACCGCTTAACGCTTGTCCAGATTTGTCTGTCGCACACTGTAATGCTCCACAGATTGCATTTTCTGAAGAATCGACTTTTGGCACCAAAGGTCCTGTCGTGTTATTGCACAAGTTGATTTAAAATGGCAAACTTCATAGTCCGTAAAGTTGAACATATAAATTCGAATCCGCCGGATGTCCCTGATTTTGAAACTGAAACGAGGATATGTGGAAGTGCAACGGGTTTTTCAGCTCTTAAAATTCCGAGGACTAAGGGAAGGAACTCAGAGATCTAGTAACGAACAGCCTCGATACGGTCCACGGGCCGCCTATGCTCGAAGTGAACGAGACTAATTCATCTAGGAGGGAGAACTTCTAAAACGAGTTTTGTTGCATTGGAACTAAGATAGACACGAGGCAAGAAATTCAGGACACTGTAAAGAACCTGTGCCCCGTTACCCAACGTATGGTTCAGCATTTTGAAACTGAATACAGTTCAACCTGGAAGGAATGAAGGATATTGTGAGATCGTCGTTTTCGTGAGATGCCAATTTCTGAGCTTGGCGTTTACGTCGCCAACGCTTCATCATCATTCGAAGTGACGTCGTCAGTGCTTGTGCTCAGTTGGTGGTATTCCTCCGCATTTATAGGTGTGCCACTAGCCTCGACCTTTGATTTCGTAACTAGACGCTTGTTTTACTGCTTGACCTTTATTGACTTGACTTTGACCCCAGGACAATGACGTTCGGCTTGAGCTGTTTGTTCCTTTCAGCAGTTGTTGTGATGTGGTTTCATAGTTGCTTCCGCGTAAGTAATTAGGTACATGACTGCGAGTGTTTTATTTTGTGGCTGGAAAGTACAGACAAACAAATGTACGGTTAAAGCGACTAAAGAATATCCACACTGGTGATTAAACTTGACGTATCTAATGCAATCTTTTCAGCTGATGTTCCATTATGCTTGCTTGGTCGTCGACGTTTGGATCGTGCTAACATCTGAGACGTTCCACATACACCAGAAACATGATGGGTATGATCCAAAGATCAACGGATTGAATTTTTACTTACTTTGGAACCGGACACTGCTATTGAACTCGTAACTAATTCCCGACGTATTCGTAGATCACAGGCTGCTGCAGATTGGGTTCTGCGACGGCCTTCGGCTACTCGGTTCCCGTCCGAGGTTGCCGAATTGGGCCGCTACCAGAACTGAAGTGTATTCTCCTAAACGATTGTTAAGTGTGTAACTATTTTTGGCTCGGGGTTTTACTCGTTTAAAATTTACATGCATGCGAACACAGATTTCGGGTTGTGGAGGAACTGTGGCGCGATCCGAATCCAGATGGATCGAAATCACTTACCAGTAAAAACGAGGAAGCGGCCGCCGAAGCTGAAGCTCTAGCTGAAGATCATCCGATATACACCGCACCGTACACACTGATCGTGAGTTTATTCTGTACAGTTATATGTGCCGTTTGAGTGACATGTTCCTTATTTCATTTTGAGTGTCATCACTGATATATCTGCTTTTGTATTGTATTGTATAGAAAATAAATGATGTCGCATTCCAGTCAAAAATGTGAGAGTGAATAATAAAATAAGGGGAAAAATTATTAAATGAAATAAAAATACTCTCATCGCCTCGTACAAAATATACAAGAACTCATCCACGAATAATCATAATACATTATGACAGGTTGCCCAGGTAATCGGTTGAAGCCTGATCACGGTTTGTCGAAATTCGTGTTAAGTATGGAACAGCGAATTTCCTGTAGGTATTGATTCTGGAGGGTATGGGACGAAAAGCGGATCGTATTGAAATATGGGTGCGGCACTTTGAAAGATCGTTGTGCAGAGGATGCGTGGGATCAGAAAGAATTTTGTGAGCGAATTTATCACATGTTAATAAGTGCTAATCACATAGACTAAAGGACGACTCAGTTAGTGATATGAAAAGCCAATAATTGAGAGCCCCCGGCGAATAATTTTGACGTTGTTTTGAAGTAAACCTTTATATATAACTGGAGAAAACTAAGGGATTGGAAAACACATTGGTATACAAATTAGGAGATGGTGCCTCGTTTCACCTTGCAGTGCCGAAACTTACTGATTTGAAATGACAATCGTCAGAGATTCTTTACACAGGTAGAAATGTGAGAAGTCCACTTCAAATCTTTATCAATCGTGACTCCTAGATATTTCACAGAACCAACCCTGTTAAGTGTTTTTGAGTTGATGAAAGACGGTTTGCATGGGTGGGCTGACCGAAAGGGAGAAAGAACAGACATTCGAAATAATTAGATGTGTCGAGATTTAAACCAGCTCGTGCAGAGAAATCGTAAACAGAAGATAGGTTGATGAAAAACTCTGAAAATCGTTGTTCGAGACTGTTTGAGAGAAGGCAACATCGTCAGCATACTTAAACAGATGACAGGGGAGCTAGTTGATAAGTGGCTGATGCAAGTAGAGAAGGGAAGGGGTGAGAGAACAGCACCGTA
>LUCM01001959.1:0-11801 GCA_008360955.1 Fasciolopsis buskii | reverse complement strand
GTGTCGGTCCACTCCCTGTTCCCTTTGGATATTCACTCTTTTTATATAAACATGTAACTCTGGGGAACGGCAGCGGTCAGTGAGGCTTGCCTTGCCGTGTAACGCTCAACGGTGATGAAGATTCATTTTTGGGCGTTAGAGAACGCTGAATGATGGTGTTGACAGTTTGGCTTCAGGTACTGTTTCTGGGGTTCATTCTTTAGAACAGTCGTTGCTCACGTATACGTTAAAGGGGTTGGGACATATTTTGCGCATGTTAGCAGAATGCCTGGCTCGTTCCATGCTGTACTCCGACGTAGATGATGGTTTGAAGATGGTTCGAAGTGAACACTCGATGATTTGGGAAAGTGTAGAAATTTTAGCAGGCGGACTGACTGGTGTAGGTGCATGTGGGCAACTATACTGGGGTCCTTCGGATCCCCCCAGCAATGGTTGGAAACAATGGATGATACGGCTCATCGCCGCAGTCGGTGGCGTTCAAGTATTCGAAACCTTTTTTCGGCTGTGTAGTTGTTTTTCAATCAAAGGCAGAGCACTTTTTTGTAACTTTAGTTTTTGTAGCAGGTGAATTAAACATCTCCTTCGCGGTGATTTTAAGCGGCCACTGAATACGGAACCGTTTGGTCTGCTGCCAAAGCATTTTCCCTCAATTTCTGCCTCTGGTTTTCTTTTTGTCTCTATCCTGTCGTTTTTATGGTAGGTTAAATGGAAAACCAACAAACTTGATTTCGAGAATTCATTACAGTTGGTTTGGTTCGCACTTGGTGCGCCGCACCTTGCAGCCGATAGGTTTGAAGAGGTGACCAACCGTTTCAGTTTTTAAGCATTTAACTTTTTTAAGATAGCGTAGACTATTCTGTGAGTTTAGTATGACTGTCGCATCTCCTCTGTTTTCGTTTGTACTTTACGATGTTACGTAATTGGGTTTAGCCGCATATCGTTTTAGCTTGTTTAGTTGATCAACTCACCTTTTTATGGAACTTCCCGATTCTCCCTATTTGTTCCAAATACGAGTGGAATCGCTTCAGTAAAGGCTTTTAGGCACATTGGAGCAGGGTTTGCTTCCCCTTGATATTCAACTTTTGCCCTTTTTTCCAGTGGGCACAAAACCCCGACGGTTTACCAATCACAGATGTGGTTTTATGCGCTCAACTAACTCGACGCCTTCGCCCACATCAAAAGGAGGGTGTACGCTTTTTATATGAATGTCTCATGGGTTTCAATTTACCTGAGACCATTGGGAGTCCGGCCAGTCAACCTGTTTATGGATGCATTTTGGCGTAAGTGAAGGCTGATTTATTTTTTCGTGAACTTAGCAGGACACCGTCACATTCTTTTTTTTCAACGGCTGACAAAGCTTCTGCATTGGTCACTGCTCAGATACATGCTGCGTAATTTTAGTCGAACTCATATAAATGGAATTGTCACAGTCGACCGTCTATGATCGAATCTGTATGTTCCATTCGAGCTTCAATAACAATTGTACGTTTTCTACAAAGTGCAAGTTCGTTTCAGGGGTGTTTGGATGCTGTGTTGTAAGTATTACATTTATTGATCTAGCTTACTATTTAATCCCCGCTGTCTTGATGCGTAGGAATATTACCACTAAACCGTTGATTGTTTTTTTATTAATACCTTTCAGATAAAATATATTTTGCCCTGGAAGAACCCTACTGTTCACAAGCCAATTAAGTCTTACTACTTAAAGAATGACGGATATGCGTAAGATCGAACGGTTTAGAGTAATGAATTGATTTTGCGTCGCAATTATGAGCATAAAACCCCTTAGAACACATGCGGAGAAATTGAGGTGCTTTTTAATTTTCTTCCGATCAGTTCCACAAAATTCCTCGTTAGATTATTTGATAATTATTCTTTTGAAGTGGTTTAATAATACTACATTAGAACAATTGATGTAATTATGCATAAAGGCGAAAACAGGGTAGCAGATGGATAGGCTAGGTTAGGTTCCTGGATGAGTTCCCTAATTCAATAAAAATTTATCGGGTATCTTTCATTTTAAAACTGTGACTAAGCTGTTTTATTGATTATAATTCATTGGCAGTAATAATCAATTTTGAGGTGAGAAGGCGTACGCCGAGTTATAACGTTTTTTGTGATATTTCGATCCAAACTAGAACTCGTTGTCAAACGTGAGTAAGTGATTGAATGATATCGTTAGTTCCGTTCTTTTTTGCGCATTGTCCGTCTGTTTGTCTCTATTCCGCATCGGGGTCTTGTTAAAATGACGTAATGTTTGTCAATCTCCACATGCTGATTGAACGTGTTATTCGAGTGGAGGGCTTCGAGAATCAGTTGCTCTCCCTTTCGGTTTGCCCAGCTGACTACCTTTGCGTGGTTGATGTTAATCTTTTGGCCTGTATGTGCACAGTGGTTCCATATCTGCGAGTTTGGGTCAGCGCATCGTAGGGCTAAGCTGTTCGTACAAGCGTGTGCCTGATTGTTTGCGTGTCTCACTGACATATTGTTTGTCACATCCGAGGCCTGACGAGTTGGAATTACGCAAGCACTGCTGACCAGCTAAAGAGAACTGTCCAAAACTTCCATAGTAATTGGGTAAAGGTCAGTAGTAAGGTTTCTGACTGTGTTTATTTACTTGTTCACTGGCTACACACGTCCGGGATGACTTCTTCATCCTCCATTATCTATCGGCCCATCGTGTAGACTTTTGGATGGGCCAAATATAGCAGGGTCCTCGATTACTGGTTCATCACGTTTTCTAAATTTTACTAACCGATCTTTCACTCCCCATGACAGGGACGAAATGGGACTAGGTAAAACCGTCCAAGCCATCGCAACCCTTTTGTTACTTCACACACAAGGACCTTATGGTGGGAGACCTGTGGTTCGCAGATGTCTCATCGTCACTCCGAGCTCGTTGATTGAGGTCAGTTTCCTGTGCGTGGAATGGCGGTGACGTTTAAATGCTTTCTTATACTAACCTAATAATGTTGTATTTCATCTTGCTTATTCTGTTACAGAACTGGGGAAAGGAAATCACGAAATGGGTGGGACGTGAGCGACTGCCATACCATTGTGTTACGCAGAATTCCACATTCAAGGTGCTTGCCCAGCTTATCCTGTCGGATAATTTTCATGTGTTATGGCGATCTTATGACCACTGCTATATCACCTAGGTCATATGGGAACTTCCGTGTTCACGTGAGCAGCTCGCCGATATTTGTTTATTCCGATCTTCGAAAAGTGTGCTAAGACCACTGTAGATTCGTTAACACAACAGCTGGTCTACTTGAGACCTTTTATGAAACTCATAAATCATCCATAAATAGCTGTCTGTGGAGTAATCGCTCACTTGATATGAGCTGATTCCCTTTACTGATCTTTGGTTTCTCTTTGGGGTTGGTGTGCAGCTACTGATTCGGCAAACAATAGTCGAAGTATAATTGTGTTTTGTGCGTTGTTTTTATCCCCTTCCGTCAGACTTATCTTGCCCAGACAAATCGCGCTGCAACGGTGTTAATTATGTCCTACGAGATGTTTCTCCAGCATGCATCTGCAATATATGAAATAACGGACTTAGATTTGTTGATCTGCGACGAGGGTCACCGGTTAAAGAATGCGGGGATCACTACATCATTGGTGAGTTATAAAGTACTCTTCAATCAAGAATAACAAATTACGTTAACTACGTATGGAGGGGCAAGCCTGTCCATCTTCCCGTCCCTTTTCGCCATTCATGTACCCATAATTGCGACTTGGATCTCATTTTTTACTCTGCGTACTCTAATAGAGCCTATCGATTTTCATCGTAGTTTTGGGGCCGAAACAACGATAAAACGAGATTTAGTTGCGATGATAGTTATCAACTGCCGCACACACAAACTACTGGAATCAACCTGAAACCGCTTATTAAAGCCTTTGCATTACGGGACCATAATAAATCCTAAAATCGCTTTTCAGGATGCCCGAATCGTATCTTGCCTAAAATTCCTCCAAAGCCTCCACGGTTTTCAGCATGTGTGGATGGGTTCCTCAAGCTCCGACTTGGCTACTCGCCCTAAACACCAAAAGATTACGCATTTCAAACTATTCCTGATGAGGAACTACCACATACAGCGTCCTCGTGGAAGAGCAGTTCGTCAACAGAACAAAAGGATGAACTCGAATACCATACGCCCTCCATCGGATTGAGTGATCCCAAGTAGTCAGTCTAGGAAAGAGGGCTAATCCATGATTCCAAGTCAACCACGGACTGCGTACGAAGCAGTGAGCACTTCGAACACCGGCAACTCTGGCGGTAAACAGCGTTAAACAGCAAGGCAAGCATCACTGACCGCTGCCTTTATCCCAACGTTATACATGTTCATAACAAAAATGAACATTTAGGGGAACAGGGGTGGAACTACACAGGTGGGAAAAGATAAGACTTACTGCAACCAACATACGCAACACAGGCTAACTGTACAAACGCACTCTTTCAACCATTCTGATTCGATAGAAAATTAGCAGACGTCGCCTAGCCGGCAAATTTCGCAAAGCCTAGAAACGCAGTTGGTTAAAACCGATGAGGAAAGCAATTATCGGTAAAGGCTACAGGAATCATTACCATCAGCTTAGGCTGATACGCAGCGTTCTTCTACATAATACTGGAAAATAAAAAGAATCACCAAAATAAAAAAACTTCATCCGGTTCTACCATTGTGAAGGTGGCAAGTAATTGCAATGGACAAGTGTGAAAAGTGAGTGTATCGGAATCCTGTTTAGCTGGGTGGTGCGCCTTGCCTGCTCAGCGAACAGATAACGAGGAAAGACTTCTCCGGTTTTGTGCAGACAATCGTTTATTCATATCTACTACGAATTTCCGGTACAGTTCGTGTCGCACAGCGACATGGCGCTCTAACTCGACAAGTACACTGAGTCAGGTCGACCGTATTGCAGTTGGCGCAGTTCTGTCCAGAACTGTAGATCGTACTGGACCATGCACGTCGAATCGGACCATGCGTTAGTTTTAATGCGACTTTTGCTGCAGCTCAATGGCCATCGATGCAGGCCACGAACCCGATTGGCTATCGAACATCTGTGTGATTCGGCTGTTCGCAACAGCTACGAACAGAAACTATCCGAGTAACTAAGAACTCCTACGAGCAGTAGTGTAGACCAGCAGTCGGATGAAAATAAGCAGGCTATGCATTTGGCAGCAGATTTCGCCTGTGGTCCTTGATCTAGCGTTCATCAAAAACACTGGATCTCGCAACGGTCGCTGGGTCTAATGGAGCGAAACACCAGCTTCCCAACTGGAAAGAGGTGCATAAGATGCGTCAACAGTTGCAGCGTCAGTTGACGATAAGCCTTGAGAAAAACCGTGAAAACTAATGGGTTGGGATAATCGAAGAGATGGAGGAAGCGGCCGCTTCAGGTAGCAGTCAAAGACTGTTTAATCTCATACGCGACAGCGGTGGGCGATACCGGCGAACTTCGGTTAGTGAAGTCGTGTGCGATAGGAATGGAGAGCTCATTCATGATAGACAACAAAGGCTGGACCGTCGGGTAGAGCTCTTCAAGGATCAGTTTAGCTGGCCACATGCTAACGTATTTAGGCCGATGCCTGGATCTGCGCATCCTTGGGATGTTTGGCATTGCTTTGCACCTTCAAAGTACAAAGTGCAACGTACTGTTGCATGGTTGGACGACAGTGGTAGCGAACGTGATTCTGGATGTGAGAGGAATAACTATTGTAAACCGTTTCACCTATCTTGGTAGCTGGTTGTCTAACGATGGTGGCTCGGCAATACAGATAAACATGCGTATATCGAATGCTCGAACAGCTCAGTCGGGACCGAATCACTTGTGGCGTAGTCCTCATATTTCACTGAAGTTGAAATGACGTATGTACTGTGCCGCAGTGTGCTGAGTTTGCTCTCAGAACGCATTGTTTCAGCGTATGAAACTTAGTGGACTACGCTGGTCGGGTCACGTGTTGCTTATGGCGAACACTCGTCTACCATATGGTGCCATGTGGAGGTGAACAGTTGACGTGGAAACGCGGGATGAGAAAATGTACAGCGAATTTTGGTAATGTAGGTGTCTCGTGTCTTCGTGATTGGGGTTCGAAAGCCTCGTCAACTAGCTGTCGGAGTCACCGAATTATATAGCAGTGAATCGCGAACAGTGACGATCGTGTTGTCATTTTCTGTCGACTCAGAATGATTGAAAGAGTGCGTTTGTGCAGTTAGCCTGTGATGCTTATGTTGGCTGCAGTAAGTCCTATCTTTTCCCACCTGTGTAGGTCCATCCTCTGTTCCCTTTAAATATTCATTTTTGTTTTAGACACATATAACGTTCGGGAAAAGACAGCGGTCAGTGATGCTTGCCTTGTTGTTTAGCGCTGAATTGTATTGATGATTGTGATGTTGATGTTGATGCTGTATATTCGTTTCACGGCCATCCATTTGATTGAATCCAACTGTGTGTGGACTCAACAGCAGTTGGTTTCTATTTGGTTGGTTATATATTGGCCGGGTGAAGTTTTTTATTTTGACGATTCTTTTTATTTTCTAGTGCTATGTAGAAGAACGCTGCGTAACAGCAAAAATTGATGGTAATGATTCCTGTAGTCTTTACCGATAATTGCTTTCCTCATCGGTTTTTACCAACTGCGTTTCTAGGCTTTGCGAAATTTGCCGGCTAGGCGACGTCTCCTTCTCACGGGGACACCAGTTCAAAATCATTTGGATGAACTGTGGTCCTTAGCGGAGTTCTGTGCCCCGGGTCGACTCGCTGAAAGTCAAGAAGCTTTCCGACGACGATTCGTCTTGACTCGTTGTGGTTCCCGAAACAGTGATTGCGATGATACGTCCGACGCGGCTGAGGCAGAATCATCGGCGGCGTTTCAGTTATCTCGTCTGTTGAGCACATTTCTACTTCGACGTACCGTAGACGTGATTCAAACGGAATTACCTCGTAAAAGTAATTTCATTCATTTGTTACCCCTTCGTGTAATGAAAATGTGCATTTTCATCTTGCATTACACTGGTGTATTACTCGGACTGCATCATTTCTTGTTTTTATGGCTACGTCACCCATTACGCGTTAATTGTTTACCGTGGGGTAAAATCCAGAGTGATCCATCTAGATTAACAATTGTCATACCTCTACCAACTCTCGACTACTCAGGAATTTGCCCCCATTATGGTCATGCTATCGAGACGTGACCGTAATAGAAGCCTTTATACAAAGACATTTAATGATGATGAGCCACCGCAATGCAAAAAACCTTTGGGATCATCATCGTCTCATGACTTCGAGCCACCTTCGTTGAGTCTTCTCTGAATCCGATAGGTTCTGGATGCCGAGAAGCAGTGCCTTCTCATATCATCATCATCATCTGGATGCAGTTTAAAGACTCGTGTTGCGCTTGATAAGGATATTTAATTTGTATCTTTTCGCTTATACAAATCAGTTACCTTATGGACGATTGTCTAGGTGATCCTCTGAATGTACAATGAATATTTGTAACATTCTTGGACGACTACTTGATAAGCCTTATTGTGAGAATAAGTGACTTGGAGAATTGGTTGCCTTATCTTTTAGATACTTCCCAGCTAGAAGAAAAGGTGAAAAGCTCTGAACTAGTTGCACCCTTTTGGCCATACAGTCTTTTCGTTGCACTTCAATTGAGTTGCACTAAAGAGGCAAACCTCATAATCTAGGGACTTATTGTGAGTTGGACTTTGCGGAATTCCTGACGTAAAAGCCGATTAATTACTTTGACTCTTGAAGAATCGACATATGGGAATGGATAAGAACGGAGCAAAAAAGGTGAATGTGTTCCTCAAATCAGACAAAGTCAAGTCGGTGTTCAGCTTATGGATTCTAGCTTGGGAATTTTCGGCTTTTCACACCGTACACGTAAATGTAGAATCATAGTATTGGGTGGTTTGAAGATGAAGTATAATGGCAATTAGAAATTCGCCATAAGTACATGTAATAAGAAATAGGAATTTGCGTTTCGAGCATGTGGGCGACATAATTACAACTTTTACGAATTTACCGTTCACTGGGTGCCGAGAACCTGACGGCATTTATACAATAAAATTTTCATATGGTTTGGTCCTTCCGCTATAATGTCTACAATTATCACTCTATGTGTGCCGTTGCATTTAGAACTGTGTTGAGTCTCACCATGCACTGAACATATTTCTTTGATGGGTCGGGAAGAATAACTGGGGAACAATCCAACCGTTGAGGACGAAAGGATGAAACTGCGAACTTAAAACATATAATGCAAGAAAGCACCTTTATTGGAAGGATGAATATAACATTCCGCTTATTCCGCAGGATGTCTCATGAGCATACATAAACTGCGGTAGGTTGCATGATAAAAAATAATGCAAACACGTTTGGCCATTGATATCATTGACATGTGTGCATAGTATGCATAAAATGGTAGACTAAATGTTTTGTCCATGGGCAAAACCACATCTATGGGGATGCTTCGCTGTGGCAAGCGTGGAAACTCAATAATCACGCATGCACAACTAGTGGATTGCGCTTACGCATCTAGACAAAATTATTTTACGTGATGTACAGTATGATGATTGTGTGAAGTGGTTGAAAATCTAAAATTCTGTTACGGTGAGAAGATTGACGAGGCAAGTCATATTGTGATTCGTGACTTCTCGTAGTCGTGATAAGACTTGATTACCTAAACGGGAATATAGAGTTGACTTGGTGACGCCATCCCAAGTCTTTGACCAGAAGGCCTAACCTGAAGGCGGAAAAGCGATCTGAGGACCTTATGACTCACGGAAGGGCCGGTGACCGATTCCTTTGTTGATGCATATTTCAGATGAAGCTAGACATCCTGGTTACCGAACCATTCTCTCGCCCATGATCGGTTCAAATTCAGGTAGACCGCGTGTATCAGTGAATCCGACAGTGTGAAAGCTGCACTGGGAAATAGCGGGTGTCCGTATTAATGACAGACTGTTAACGGTTGTATTCGTTATCATTTCACCTCACGCGCCTTGCCATGTTTGTCTGATCCAGCCATCCATGATCTTCTATCGTGTTTAACAGATTCCTGGGCTTGTAAGTGTGAGACGAGTCGTGCAGTACAAGAAATCAGTTTACGTATGAAAAATAATTTCGCTTATTATTTTCTTATCCTTTTTTAGAGGAAAATTTTCGTAAATTGTGCATATGAATTATTTAAAAGTATTGTAGTTGCGTTTTATTTGCTTCGGTACATCTTGCTTCACGCTGTCGTTCACTTGGACTTTTTCTCCAACTTGGTCTACAGGTGAATTCGTTGTATTCTGTGTTCCTAGCACACTGCAAGCACAACTTGAAGAAACAATGCGTAGCTGGATGCAACGTGAACTGAATGCAACGCATGGCCCAAGTGGTTCTGGAACATTGTCACGCTTGACTGGGACGGATGAAAAGGATAACGCCACCGGTGATCCGATAGAGATAGATTTTGATTTTGAGGACTGGGAAAACTCCGATCCCAACAGCATTGTTCGATCCAAAAAGCGCCTCTTTAGCGTTGGTTCACAATCCGTTCTTTGCGCAATAACCGCCTTCCGGAAAATGTATAACCACCCGGCGTTATTGTTCAAGTATCTTGAACCTACGTTAAGAGAAAATAATACAAGGGTAAGTTGATCTATACCGCATTTTCTCAAAGTCTTTCACCATCAGTCTTCAGTACACATCCGTGGGGGCACTTTGGGACTGTTTAAGTCGTTGCTCTTTGTGATCGCTTGCCAATGCTCGCAATGTGCATAAATGTGGATCCCTCTTCGAAGATCTTTGCCGTTTGTTCTCCGCCGCTGCAAAATGCGTATCGGGAATGGTTGGTGCCAATCAATAAAATAATAACAACTATGTATTTGTGTACCATTTCAAGGTTTATTTGGGGAGAAGTCTCATTGAGGTGGGGAACTCTAAGGTAGACTTGGGGTGGTCACCACAACAATGAAGTGGTTTCCATTTCCGACCTTGCTAAGGTTAATGTCAAGATTCGAAAGTTCCCCCGAAAATGCGTTATCAACAAAGTGCTAGTCATTATTCGACCAACCCACGGGAAAATTCTCTGGTGATACTGACCAACGTAAGGCCCGCACATTCCACACAACAGCCCAATCATGACGCATATGTCGGCGAACCAGTCGTTTTTATCGTGTCACTTTCACGTTCACTAATCACTGGTAATATATTGCCTGCCTTTCACTGTAGTCCGCTAACCAGTCAGCCATTGACACGCTGTTATACAATCCAGCCAGTCACTCACCCATTACGCTAAGCGATCAGTAGCAACGTCATGTGTCCACGCATTCTCCTTTTATACTGCATAGGATGCTGATTTCAGGGTAAACTTGAGCACGATTTTCTACTTCTTCCTGGTTAGATTCTTATTAGTAATTGGGCGGTCTAGGAGTCACCGAAACTACGAATTGGGGAAAAGGAAATTTTCGAAACCATATCTGCTTGTGCAGTGCGATTAAAGTCATTCCTGAAACAATAAAGGGCACGTTTTAGATTATACAAGGTGAAAAGATGTAGTCAGTAATGCAACAATTCAGTCTGCAGTCCTAGGATCCGTTTTTCCTAAGGCAGCGACTCAAGTCATCAGATGCGATCGCTGTTAGCACTATTCACTTTCTATATGATTTTGATTCGGAAAAGATGTTCTACTGGGCGGCTGTGACATGAAAACACAAATGCACGCGGAAGCGAATAAGTTTGCTTTTTTACTTCATGCTCGATGCATGAGTATACTGAAATGATTTCACTACACCGGAAACTGGGAACCGGCAGCCATTATTCTGGGACATGGAGTGACAAAATCACAAAGTTCCTAGTAAGTTAAGAGTGGTAGCGAGCCCGGTGATAGTGAATTTCCGCCTCTCGTCGAAATGATCGGAGTACAGAGGGTTCAAACCTCTGAATTTTTCTGGGTATCAAGTGCTTTATCTATCCCACCGCTGGCGGTCAACTTGACTACTGACGGTGAAGCCGAATTTAGACATCGGTCTGTTGTTAGACTTATTTATCCTGCTGGAAGCCTCAAATGATTCGCGTTGACAGTTCAATAACAACTAGATTGCATGATCGTTCGATTGTCACATTAGTATCTTACTATTTACTGTCCACTGATAAAATCACTCTTACGTCATACATATATATACATATATATGTATATATATATGTACCCATGAGCAGATCATGTGCCATCGAAACTATGAAGAAATAAGAAAACAGTGGTAAACATAGAAGAACGATATTAAGCCGCGTGCAAATGTCCTCAAGAAATATGAAAGCTTCTCTGTCCTTCGCCTGCACCTCACTAGTTGTACATAGGGATGGATCCATATTTCGTCAATGGGATACGTATCAGCCGGATGTCAAAACCGAAATCGAGGGTTGATTAAAATAAACACCCCGAACCTCTCACATGAATTTTTCAACGTACCAGATAGTGGAACGAGCTGAGGGTCTCGTAACTCATCGAGAACCAGAGACCGGTTGCTTATTTTTTATCACTTTCGGACGACGGGAAACATCGCGAATGTCCAAAATACTCCTACGTAACGACCGGACTCCCTAGCAGTACCCATCCATCAATTCCCATGAGTTACACACCTACAAATATTCCAATACTGCATCGGTTGTCGCACAGGCTAATCAGGACCGCGCTGCCCATTGCATCGAGCGGGGTGGGTAGTAATAAGTATGCTACTGCTCAGAGTTCCCTCTCTTTTATTCAACCTGTCTCCTCTGTCTCCAACCCAATCTGTTTGCCCCTTCTGCCT
>LUCM01001958.1:54473-72877 GCA_008360955.1 Fasciolopsis buskii | reverse complement strand
TCATGGTTCCTTAATCGTCCGTTAATATCGCTCAATTTGATTCGACTGCTGAAATCGTCGCCTCCGATGAATGAGTTTTTGTCACTATTTTCAAATGAATCACCACGTATAATAAGCTCTTGTTCGCTTGCAAGAAATTACGAGAGCACCATTTTTCTGCTTCGTCATTTTTGGAGATCACCGCTAAAACACATTTCAATTAAGCCAGAACTGAGTAGGCAACCTGAAAATATCGACTGTCAGTCGAACACCTAAGCTATCATGGACTGACTTGACCAACTACCAGATCAAACTGGCTATTCGAGAGTAACTTCCGAGTACATTTTACGCACAAATTTCTAACCAATCGTTTCATCAATAAACACCTAACTGACAACCAACGATTGTCTGCGAGTGTGATTTGTAAGTAGGGTTAGCCATAATAACTCTCGTAGTGAAAAACACAGTAGCACCAAAATCAATGAATTGGAGGAATAATGGTAAACTGTGAGATCCTATTACAACCAAGTGTTTCATATGCGCACTATGCGATTGGAACATTGTGATCTATTTGAGCAAGAATTTAGTATATCGTCTCGGATACCACGATAGTAATTTGTAATCACTGTATGAGTGAATAATATACTTCTAAAGCCTTTATAAGAAAGAGTAACTGTTTTTGACTATCCTTTTTGGAATCAGCTGAACGAAATTTTTAGCCTGAAATCATCTATCTTCAACGACGAGTTCATTTCATTCTCATTAGCAGGCAAAATAAAAATCCGTATTTCTATGCCTGAAGTCGCGCCACAATGCGTGAAGCCGAAGCCTCGACAACAGGAACTAACTAACCTGCCTCTCCGTACAAATCAATATTACGAATTGCATTTTGGCTCTCTTTTCCTGGGTCGTTACATTTACCTTACATCGAACTAAAACAATCCCAATTGATTCGGTAAAATATCCTCAGGACTGCCGAAAAAAGTTTCTTTAAGCTTAAATCATTTGAGTTACCTGGCTCAGAAATTTTCTTGTTTTATTACTAATAATATAACAGACACATCAAACACTATAAATAGACATTGTTCTATACGATAAATTGAAATTGCTCGGAATGCAAACCGGTACTTCTTCGAGCAGTTTTTTGTTAAAAACTTTGTCTGGAGAGAGCTGCTTCCAGTTAAACATATTATCTCCATTATTGTATTTTTTCTCCACGTAAATGACGAGCAACAGTTTGATTCCAAAAGACGATCATACTTGATTTTACTGTAATGGTCACATCAATAGCACCCCTAACTATACCTGTTATACGAATGGCAATGATTCTGCCACAGATCGATGCTTTATTTATTGCCTTTATATTCAGGAAGCGTTTCCTTGGCTGTATGGCTAAAAGTTAACTACGCCCGTGCTGGAACTTAGCCGGCACATTAAACATTCCGACTAAGGATTCGGCCCTGGGAGTAGAGATGCATCCTATTCGGTGTGTCTCCAGGTTGTAGACAACAGATTACATACCAAACTGGTGGGTGGCAGTGAATAATGTGAACTCGAGCTCACTGAATAGGCAACCATAGATAGGTAGTATCCATTTCTCGAATTTGGTTACTTTTGCCTGACAAGCATCTTCACGTAATACCGCAACGCAATGCTGATAACACTGGGACATATTAAGCGAGATCCTCTACCAGACAGGGTCACTGCCCAATGTCGCTTTGTATCTTACAGGGATATTTTACCTTATCGATAATGTACGAATTGAACTGTTAGGATTGATATGGGTTCCAAAATTCTCGACTAACTGAGACTGTTTGCAGACCAAGTCGTCTAAACACAGGCTTAGACAGTCCCCTTGGACAATCCCCTGCTACAGAATGGGAAACACAAAGAAGTTGTGAATTGCGGTGAGCGATCGTCAGTTTGAAAAGAGAGTCTGAAATATCTACCAGGGCTTTGGCAGTTCATAATTTGTACACAGACGTGTGTTAGACAAGTGATAGTTTCAAGTAATATGGGTTCCGCGTAATCTGTGAACGATTTATTTTGTGGCATCAACCCCCGTCTCGCCAATAACGACCATAGAATCACACTCGTTAGGAATCGCCAGCAGTTTATAACCACCTGGATTAAAGTAGAAGACAAAACTGCGAGCAACAAAAGTGAGTCGAATATTACAGCCTCTAAGCTAACCGAACTAGATGGCAACGGTTTGCGGGATTCAACAATGCACGAAGTACCACCCATATCCACCATTAAATTTTGCAGATCACATGGTTTCACGAACCAAGAAGCACGCAACATATTACTCAAGAACCACAAAAGGCATCCACCTACTCGGTAGTGTTGTGATAGGCCAATGCCACTTAGTTCCGTCTGATCTCAGTAGAAGGCGTTTCGCATCATTTGCGGGGTTGCCACATAAACTTCCGCCTGGACTTAGGTCTACATATATTTTAATTATATTACAACCTATTCGTTTCCTCCAAAAATTTGCAACTGCCCTTTAGGAGAAGAAATTGTTTTCCGGTTGACATTGAAACATTTTGTATGTCTACCGTTGAGTGGGGACTGTTGGGTGCTGCAAGCTCGTAGTGATCGTGGCTTGACTTGGATTTGCATGAAAAATCATCCAGCTATACCTCCTGTAGACAATATTATGCGATTTCCTCACTATGCGTCTCATCTTACTTGTGGTGTTTTAAAACCTTCATTCATTGACTTTAGCCTTATTAATGATCCGCTTACCGAATGGTACAACAAAATGTCCCCTGATCAGACTTGTGTTGTTACTGCCTTGCCAGCTGGTACTTTAAGGTTTTTAGAACGATGACTTACAGTCCGCTGGCTTGGTATTTCTTCTTTTCAGGCTCTTGGAGGCTAACTGACCTCGGGTAACCTTGGCGACAAGGATAGTCTGAAGTGGACATGGGCATGGGTGACTTTCTCACCAAGGGACATCGCAACTGTTCACCATTGGACAAGTTGTTCATTACAGCGAAATTCTACTAAGGTACCTGAGGTAGGAATAAATAATCAGGGGGAACGCCGTAGTTTACACCTAAAATAATAATTCAAGGATATGTATGAGGTCATGCTAACGACTCAAGCTTCAGTCTATCAGCTTAGCAGTTAAACCACTGAAAATACGAAAATTTCATGCATGATAATTACCTTGACCATATGGAAGTGGAAACGATGAAACTTTCACTTAGAAGCATTTCATAAAACAAGAGGATAATAGCCAATTTCATTGGGGATCATCATGTGTGAAAAGTAAGTGACCCTTCATAATACAAACCAAAATAATTTTTCACTTCTTCATTTACCATTCAATGTGTGCCTTATTTCTCGAAAGAGACTGCTGGTGGCAGGAAATGGAGTTACAGAGAATAGGTCTTGTTAAATAACATGAATATTTCAACGATAAAATCAACTGGTAGTATTGGTTTTGTTATAAATGTAACTATTAATGTATTTCAGTAGTCATGATTTTTCAATTTTTACCGATCTCCACATAGGTTTTTGCCATTGGTTGTTCCGTGACACCTTTTGTCCTGAACTTTTGGCTACTGCGTAACACTTGAGTAGTACACATGTATCCCCTAAACTTTTGGTCATGTTACTGCTCTTCAGACTTTCCTTCGGATTTCTGAAATTCCCTGTCAACTCGTGTTGGAAACCTCAGTTCATTGTGGTAACGTCTCACAAAATGGTTATATCATGAAGCATTTTCACGACCTGACGACACTGCAATGATAAGTGTAAACAAGCCATACTGTGGTTTTTGAACTATTTAGCCTGTTTGTGAATGTTTACGTGAACACCAGTGAAATGTGTGGACATTCAAATATTTTTTAGACTCCCCATAACGTCTTACTAACGGTCAAATCCAATCGGAAGCTCCGTGAAACCAGATTATTAACGCTTGATTCCACTCGCTCATAAATAATTAGTCCAATTTCCCTCTGGCGAACCTTCTACACGTCAATAATCAGTGTCATATTATTGTTCCTCATTTCTGGCGTAAAATGGCACATATAAGTACGCATTCGTAGTTAAGATCTAGACCGTCTTTGGTCCCATTCATTCTCAGACAACCAACAGGATCTAATAAAACATCTCATACTAGGTTTACCAGTCATTTCATTCTAACTCAGACGGATAAATGAACCTAAATTCACGGTCACTCCTATGCTAACATCTGGAATTCGATTTTCCAGCTATTTTTTATCGCCGTTTTTCCTTCCTGAGCTCCATTTAAAAGACTTTTCGCTTCGCCTTCCACTGGGAGAGGAATCGAGATAGCGATGGAGAACTCAGGGTGACGTTGAATGTTGTGTAAATTTTAGGAGAATGAAATGCTTTTCTTTAGTGAGCTCCTTCTCTATTGATTTTACGCATCCTAAATAGTAATTTGGACTGATCAGTGTACTTATCAACTCACCTATTAAGCCTACATTGATTAGTGAGTTTATTTCCGTTGCTTCTGAGGCTTCCCGTCCAATTTCTGGTTAGTGCTCTACTAATGGCAAGAATCACAGCCAGGTATCTGCATACCTCTACACTTCGTTACATTTCACGTGACAGAACATTTGAACAATGGATCTTCGAATCTTCTCTTTCAGTTTGCCATACATTCCCTGGTGAACAAATGTTCCACATTTGGTTTCCCTTTCGCATTCCACTTCTAGTTTGATATTATTTCGCGTGAATCAGATCTTAGGTTTCATTGATGACACGTGCAAGTCTGATGCGATCTTTCGCCTCCACATCAACCTTCCCATTTTGTGCTCTTTTCTGTCCCTGTTCTCTTCCGCTCACGAACACACACACACACACAGGTGTGCACTCACTTAAATCGCTTTTTGGAAAAAAGTTATCTTACAATCAATGCACACGAGATTCTTCCAGCTCCAGGTTTTCGATCAGTTCGCTCGCTCGTTTGCTGGCTGGATTCTATACGTTCTCTTGAAAGCGTCTAAGTGACCTTGGATTGATTGACTTGTACTCGTGTGCGCGCGTGTATGGTTTTTCGCCCATCTTCAACCTAGCAAACTGTGGTTTACTCAAACCTCATTACCGTTTGTGTTCGAGTGAGTAGGCCAACTAGGGATGGGGGGGAGGGGATCAACATCCTACGGGGTTGGGTGGCGAAGAGTCGTGGGAGAGAATTTAACGTGAACGACCGAGCGAGAGTTTTGTGGTCGCCTCACGCTTGGTACAGTTTTATTCCATCTGTCGAGCAGACAGTGTGATCAGCTACACCAAGGCACCTGTTCTCTCCCGATCTCCCTTTTGCTGTCCCGATCTCCCAATCGTAGGTAAACAGACACGAACACAAATTACCGACTGATCAAGCTGTTCATAACTGTCTCTTATGTGGTAGTCCTCGCTAGTTTTCTACACGCGTTTGCATGTGTGTGTGTGTGTGTGCGTGTGCGCGCGCAGACGCATGCTTCTTGGTATGCGCATGATTTGAACACCATGTTGCTTTTGACCGAGCCCAGATTGGAATGACAGATGTCTGAGCATACGAACGAGTCAGAGTGACGAACCAAGCTAACGACAGTCGAGTGGATAAAAGAGTCTGTTAATGGGGTGTGGGAAAGTGGCCGGATTTATTTTAAGTACATTGTGTGAAAACACCTTGATGAGAAAATGAAAAGCGATTTTTTTCTTCAAGTAGTTCGCGTGTCGCGTGCGACGATTTGCATACGGACACTATCAGAAGGGGGGTGTTTCTGATGTGTCAAGCCCATGAATGAGATTAAGGGATAAGATAAAACGTGTACGTTTCGCTGCTGTGATAGCACGATAACTCATAAGATCATTCTTTTCGAGTTAAGGGTAAACGGAACAATTAGTGGATCCTATGGTAAACTGGGCAGTAAAATAACCGTATTGTTTGCATCATGTAACTCATGCGGATGAACATTCAATCCTTCTGTGATATCCGCTATAGGTATCTTTCATCCAGTCTCTCGGGAATCTTCAACAGTGTTTATTTACCCATTTGTGAATGAGACTCGAACTCGATAAGGGAATGTTGCACCGTACACTTACAACTGAGACATGTTGTTGGGGTGTCAGCAAAGGATATTGCGCCAACAATGTATAGGACAACTCCCTCGTAAGTCTAATCTAAAACAACAATCGACTATGGTTCTGTTGGTGGGGGGAGGTAATCAAACGATCATTCTTCAGCTATTCGGATGCAAACATCTAGTTCGGCAATCTTCAGTTGGCCATCAACCTGTTGGTAAGAAAAACCTTACATGTCCTACTATGAACGAGTTAGAAGCGGAACAAGAAAATAACAGACGACAAAAACGAAGAACATTTTCCTTGTAAAGGCTAGCCAGGTAAAAGTAAAATGCAGTCGGTAAGATTTCGCAATTTTATGGAAGTTCAAATGCAAATAGAACATTTAAGTTTTTTATCCAATGACTTATCTTAAATTTTCGGTGCTGGACTCGTCTGAGAGTTATTAATCTGTGCTTGAAACCGTTGTTGGTTGGTCTCTGTTCTTGTCACAATATCCGAATTATTAATCTAGCCAGTTCTTCTCCCAAGAGAAAGGAGAATATTCATACTTAATCGTGTTAACTCTTCCGTTCTCACTGTAGAATTCATTCGAGCCTGACCAATTCTTGGAAATAAACTATGTCAGTCCCTCTCTAATCCTTTTCATTTTCCGCACAAAAGGGTGATGTATTTCTAGAATTGGTGCTCTATAAATCATTGACATTCAGTTTGTGCAGCCTAGTGATAAACACTTTTAAGTCCCTAACATTTGTCCCGAGCTCGTAGCCTGACGAGCACAGGGTTGGCATTTAGTGACGAGGACGAAACGGATGTAGAGTATTTTCACTGGTTTCACTGGTAAGTTGAGCACCGGCGTTAGGTGGTGAGTTATTTCCCTGAAAAATTAATTATACTTCTACGGGCAAGTGGAACTAAGTGCTTCCGACGGACAAGTTATCGAAAAACTTCTGTTATAACAGAATTTGAAATTGTCCTCTAGTAGTTCATTTCTTCCTCATTTTGCTTTGGTACAGTGAAACTGCGGAGGAGAGCAGCAGTGAACCCCGGTACTTGTTTCCCGGGGAAAGGGTCAGCGATTGTTTGTGCTGCATACCACAAGGATGGCACAGTAGAGTGAATTGTTTTTAATTACCACAGACCACGAACTAATAAAAATCGAATTTGAAGATATGGCTTTTTGAAATTCCATTTGGAGCAATATTAAAACCAATAATAACACTGATAGTGGTAAATCAGGACATCTTCGGTGTATTTCTACTGCTTTCAACGTTTCACCTAAATTACTGTTGCCATTATCACGTGAAAATATCATCGTTTTGCTATCACTGGCTCAACACGAGCACCGTGTGTTATTTGTGCAGTGAAATTTTCAAATTGACATTAGCAACAGTGTAAATTAGTATTGCTAGATGTTCCCTGGCTGTTTGAATTGATCATTTCATTGGCGTATTTGGAAACATTCATCAAGTCAGTCATTTGTGGATATTGCCAATGATGTTGTTCTGGACGTCTGACGAACTCGTCTTCTCCCCGCACATGACGACCTCGAGGATCGGACAATTAGGTTTGCATTTCTGATTATCACTTCTGAAGTATTCAGCTTTCTAGTATGCTTTATACATTGAGCAATTGTACTCGAAGATCAACCTGATACCGCGTCTTGCTAAAACCAGTCAACGTCAACCATGACAATCTGCGAGCCTATTAGTCCCGGCCAAACAAAATATTCTGGCAGTAAATTGATTCGAACATTAAGGGAGAGAGAAAATCCATATAATCCAATAATCAATAAATCCGTCTTAACCACCCAGAACTATTTTGCTCCTCAATGTATGGTGGGCCATCTCGATTAGAGTGTTGGCTGTCTCGTCATTCTCCAGGTTATAAAATTTCGATAGTGGTTTTCAGCTTATCGGCAGACCACCTACTGGTCTCTTCCTAACACCAGGCGGATTGTCCACAGCAGCAACTCCCAGATTATTGCTTGATAATTTGATAGTAAACTAGAGCATTCCTTCACGCGAGTAAATGCTATCTATGAAAGTGCCACTCGGCTTATGCAAATATGTCTAGGAGATTTCTTTACTGGTAATTTGAAACTAATCAATATCTCGTTTCGGCTTATTGGTTTCCTTATATTTACAAGATAATTTTGTTTCCGTCTTCTGAGGGATCTCCATAAAAACACTTGCCTCCTTAACCATGGAATATTACACAATGTTTGGAATAAGAAATGTAGGCTTTCATGTGCACACAGTCTGACTCGCATCCTCAAGGTCAGAATATTGACAAATCTTATTGTTTGTAGCTCGGTGGCCCATGACCAACAAAGTGGACCAAATTGACCCTCGTCCCAAGGCCAGCATTTCTGTTATTGAAATTTCTCTTTTTACTTCAGGATTTAGAAACAAGCAGGATCAATTACCGGCCGAATCGGATTATTCAAACTGATGATTTTACTGATTGATGCATGCTCGACATTTGAACACCAAACGAGTTCACACAGGTACAGTCTGATCAGTGTTGCACTTCAAATTTTCCTTCCATTTTACTAAAAAAATTCTGCACACCACTTTCAGGAGGGAAAACCACGGTCAACAGAAGAGTGCCAAGTGGGAAATTGTTAACTACCATACTGTCTGTAAGCATACCGAAAACACCAAAATGAGCATGACAAGATTGTCATTTAAATCATCAAACATATCCACTTTCTTCTTGGGGACATTTTTCCTGTGTTTCTTCAAACTTGTCACCTTGTTTTTATCCTTTCTAGTGCTGCTATTTTCAACTCATTGCACCATGTTCTATGCCACTTCAGGAATATCACTCAATATTTATTCTGTTTTTATACTTCGGCAGTTCGTCACTGCCTTGGCAATAGATTAGTTAGGATATGGCAGAAGACACACAACAATGAGCCTCGAAGTTGTACATTATTCTTCGGTAACAAAAGGTAGCCACTTGGAAATGCGTGCCTGATTTAGTGTGCCGTTTTTCTTGATACCCTATGCGGACATCTTATTTTTGTGTTTTGTATGTAAGCTGTAGTAGGCGAAGGTAATCAGCAGCCCAGCCTTTCAAGAAGCGCTCAAATTGATAACAAAAATCTTCAGGCCCCTGGAAACAGCAATGTGCTAAACGTGCATAGGTATGTTTGCAGAATTTTCACATCTTATTTCATAAACAGCCACTTAGTTGAAAATCAGTTCACTTTCAAATAACGGAAGACATTTTGACTGTTCGACTTGCCACACAGTATCAAGACTCAAATTAATATCACAAAGGCTTGTTCCGTTTGATTCGTTCGTATACTAGGTTGTCTAGGATGCTTGAGAAAAAAATCGCTGTGCATTTAGAACGCTCATATCACCTGCGGTAACCTATTATGACCAGGCGGGTATCTTCTTTCAGTTTGGAAATGAAAGCTGTGGGTTCTAATCCTCCCACTGTCGGCCACTTCCCTATTAGGGAACCTTTCACTAGCAACAGAACTGTTGCATGTGGCGTATATTCAGCAAAACAGTTATAAAATTATTATTAATTTTGCCTGATGGAACCAATACTAATGTCGTATTAATTGGCACGCTACTTATATATTTGGCCAACGTACACTGGCGACGGTAAAATCCCCTTTGATTTGGTCAAGTGAGATGACTTCTTGAAAATGTAAAGCAATTGAAAAATGACCCGCGAAAGTCTTTACTGCAACCCTGATCAAGCGGATTAGGTTGTGACATTTGGACCTGGAAGTATCGGTTTCGAATCCTCTCGCCGCCGATCAACTTTCCCATTTAGCGGCTCTCTCTTGGCCTCGGCCACCTTCCTGAAAAATGATGTACACTGCTGTTTCACTAATAAAGGAAACCGAAAGATAAAAGTTAATCAAGCTAGTAACATGGAATTCTTCTCAGACCCTCCCGTTGCCTTTCTTTCAAATAAACAGCAGATCGGATCTAACTAAGTGTTCACATGTGGAGTGGACCACCTTGTGAATCCTACTAGTTACCAAAGGTCAACAGGTTTTACACTCTTCTGTTGGGCTGGAGTCCTCTTTGGCGGCTTGTCTGCCCCTCACTCATCTTTTGTTATTTATTTCCTTCATTAGCGAAAGTAATGCACATCATTTTCAAGAGAGTGGTCGTGGCCAACCGAGGGTTTTCAGGTGAGGAGTGCGCCGGGAGTGGAAGGGTTAGAACTGGCCACTTTCTTGGTGAAACGCCACCATATTGCCCTTTTGGTCATCTTCAATGACCCCCTCAATAAATTCCTCAATATTTGGGGATTCCCGGTGACTTTGTACGTAACAAGTTAATCTGCACCGGGGAATCTGCCCTCGGATTAAAAAACTGAAAATTTTGTCAAAATATTCCACCTATTCTTAATTCTTTTGCTCAGGTCCAGAATGAGCTGGGTTGTTGAGTCACATAGAGCGGATTCGGGCTCATTTGAAGCATAAAAGATGAACCGAAAGAGCCTCCCAGAATCCTCATTTGCTGGTGCAGTATCTTTTTCTCCAATCATTTTTACTCAGTACCTCTAACGATTTACCCTAGAGGATAGTGCAGCCGCAAGTTGCGTCCTGCGGAGCTTCCCACCAGGTGGGCCTCTTTTTACTTTGACGGAGACCTGAAGGTCAGTTCCAAAGGTTCAGTCTTATATTCATTTTGCAGTCAACCCACGGCTTCTTCCAAGTGACGTCACTAACCATAATCTTAATTACTTGCTATTGATCTTTCATCGACTTTTCACGCCTTTTCTTGTAATTTACAGTATCCACCTAAATCATGATGTCACCTGATAGCGTCTGGCGATATTCTGACACTTACAGAACAGCCACGTTTTACCGAATTTTCGGTAACTTTTTAGGGATCGTAGTCAGATGGATTCTAAAACAGGCGCACACGAGGATATAGTCCGTACCACACGTTTCCGGTGGTTCCACCACAGAAAATAGGACAATACTCAACAGATGAAACCCAGCGATATCATACAATGGTATAGTCAGCTTGGTGCACAGCATCACTATCCTTTGGATGCCAAGTTAGGAATTGTTGTTTGGTTTGTTGGAAATGAGCATTGCCGGCCTTCAATCTATTGTCACCTGCGAATTTCAGCAGTTTGTAGCAGTTATTGTCTATATCATATCGGCTTGAGATACGATTTATTTATTCGTCCACTTTTCTCAGTAAGCTATGATAAAAATTATCTCCTGTTTTAAGACATGATTTAGTTAGTTTTGCATTGCTTCGTAAAATTCATTTTTTAAATACATTTTTGGCTTCGTTGATCGGTGCACAGACAGCAGATAGCGTCAGTTTCTGAGGGAACCCCTGGACAGTTCTACGGTGGTTCTGGCTTATGTAGATTTGCCGAAAACTGGAATGCTATTAGCCTTTTTCTTGAGGGGAAGTTCGACAATGTGGAGTCCAGAGTTGCTTGTCGGTTTATTATCTCACCTCCTGGAGCAATGATACATAAAGAACTGAATCAGGCAAAGCCAATTTCAGAGAGATGTCCAATAACTATACACCGGTCAAGCAGTACTCGAATCTCAGCGCTTTGGTTGCTCATTTCTAGGGGAGTCCAAACATTCTTGCAGGTTGTTTGAGCTGATTTTCGTTGTTGGAAATATCTAGTTTGTTGACCTAACACTTCGGCAGCTGGAACACGAAGTCGGTTGCATCTCAGGTATGTCGCAGTTTGGTAAGAGCAAACAATGTTCCGATAATTCACAAAGATATTTAAGACAGGTTAAAAGCAAGGTCGTAACAACGCGGAGTGATTTGCTAGACAAGTTTTAGACAAGCCGTTGGTCATAAAGTGTTTCATTTATCTCCCCTGATAAATCTTTGTCAGCTGGAAAAGAACAGGATGTACTGATCTTATTTGGTGGGGGACTACACTCATGACGGCACAGCGTCATCGTAGTTTCTTGGCTTTCACTGAACCGCTTATTTGGTTCTGCCGCGTCCTCCTTGGTCACAGTTACAAGCAAATTTGGTGACCATCCCTCTACACGAAACCCAGGGACTGGCCAGGTATCACATAGCTTTGTTCTGAGGCTCAGCCGGAAATCATATCTTTTGTCAGCTGAGTCATTTATACATGCGCTATTTCGTCATCGCCGTTAATCTTTTTAGCTGAAAAATATTTTCCTAGTTCCCCTGTTAGCAGCGTTTCGTGATTTGTGCCCTGGAATGACATGAAACAGCTTATACTGATATTATTAGTCCGCGGTGTATCAGTCTTGACTTTTTCATCCCTGTTACGGTATAGGTATAACTAGTTAGGACAACATCATTTGGGCTTGTGGCCGTCATGCTGAGGTGGGTGACGGTCAACTGAAGAAATGGGATTTCTTCTCCCGTTGTTGAGAACGGGTGTAGCTTTTGGTCAGCAAAATGTTTCTCTTTGCCTTCATTCTTTGCATTGTCTTCGTCAGTAGTTAAATAGCTAGATACGGCGAACTAGATATTATCCATTATCTACTTACATCAAACTTCTTCCAAACTGCATCTATTGTGCGGTCATGCAAGACTGAATCCGAAGCTTAAGAAGTTCCCTCATGTAACCCTTTAGGTCCCGAAGGGACGCTACCAATTACGTTGGATCAACTTACAGTCTGGTCCTGATAATTACAAAAGACCAATTACGATGGAAAGTATGGTAGGTGAAGTATTGGGTGAGGGTTAAATGATAATCGGAGGTTTGGTGGCTTAAGACGAACCAGTCCTGATTAACACCGACGGAGAGAAAAAAAAACAGTTTATAGAAAATAATTCGGGAGCCAGTTGACTCCAATGTTTCGGCTATTCATGTGGATCCTTTGCCAGGATTACATCTAGCAGTCAGGTGGACGGAATCAACTATCCTCCTCTAGTCACGTAATACCGTTAGTTCACTTTGTAACAAGACCAAGACAGATGTCCCGCGTGTCTGGGGAACATGTCGCCAAATCAGCATGAGAAAGAGTGAGGGTAAAAAGTGGTGGCTGTGTGAAATTTAATGGAGCCCAGCGATTTTCCTTTTCATGGGACTTCAAAACAAATATCTAGATGGGAAGTGAAATGCTTGCGGCTAGGTATTTTGTTACAGTGCTCTGAGTACGGTCCTGATCTGTTTGTGTGTGTAGGTGCACGTATGCAGTCCTTTACTGAACGGCCGCATCTGAATATCAGTACTGTGAGTTAATAATTAAAAGGAAAGAAAAAATTTTTTCGTGAACACATGATGGTTGCACCAACATTTGTCAAGTCATGCTCGCCAAACGAGTGCGAGAAAATAAGGAACAATGAAGAAATTGAAGTGATACATTACAATATTAGTTATTCTAAATGAAATTGAAACAAGTGGAACATGTAACCTTAGCTTTTCACTTCTCCTACCAAATGGTGATTGTGATGCTAGTGGTGGTAGGGAATTCGGTTGGGACGAGCTTATCACAACTGATGATCAAGCCCTCGACGCGAGAGAGAGAGAGAGAGAGAGGGAGAGAGAGAGAGAGAGCGAGGACCGCCGAAGTTATATTTGACGGTTTCGGTTCAGTTCGAAAACGTTTTGATCAAATGGCATGTGCATTGCTTCCCGGGTGGAGCAGAAAAAGATCTACAAAACGGGAACTGTTAAGTCATTAGGATTGAGTGGTAAAAATCTTCTACGTTGGAGTTTCTAGTTTCGACTAGTCACGTGGCTGAGTGAATTGTGCTTGTATCCTTAGAACGGGCGCCCTTAGTCAGATTGGAATTAGCAGGGAAGAATACTTTAGACGCTGAATAATGTTACAGGAAATCCACAAAATAGTCATGTGAAAAATTAAATTCGGAAGACATCCAAAATTTTGATAATTTCACATGTCATCCAATGACGATATCCTATCTGCGAAGCCCCATGGTAGCGGCCGCTTATTGTCATAGACGTATTGAAAGTTGTATTGATGGTCGCGATTTTACGTTCGTTTCCAAAAGTTCACTTTTTCTATTGAGTTCGATTGGTCAGAAGTGACTTCGAAAATAAATATTAATTCAGCTAATTCATGATACTATGGGGATGCAGCACTGGTTGACAGCGGTATTTGGTTTTTAAGCCACTGGTAATAACCCATGAAGCTTAAACTGTCTTCGAAATTTCATTTCTTAACGAGTTCTTCGGTTATTCTCTTGAAAAGCCGATGCTAAACGTAGTCCACTTGGGGTCTACTTGGAATTCATTCTTCTGAGTCATTTCATTTCGGATACTGCACTTGGAATTAGGGAAGGTGCCTGTCGTATGGGAATGATAATCCTCAAATTTGTCAATTCCGATTCTCGGGTTTTTCTGGACCTGTCCTGAATTTCTTCAGTTTGATCATTCGCTACAAATTATTTTGGCTTTATTAAGTCTACTTCTCTACCTTCATCTCACGTTCACGACCGCGTTTTTTTCATGTTATGCCAATCAGAATTATGCCATAAGTTCTTACTAATTTGAATGTTTTCAAGCCTCCAGGTCCGGACGGTATTTCATCTAGTCCTAAAAAAGCGTGCACCGGAGTTTACCTCTCCATTATACCGTACTATTCTCTCCTGTGCTAAGTAAAATGCCTTCTCTTCTCTGTTGAAGAATGCAACTATTTCCCTGTCCTAAAACAGGGAGACCATTTCGGTCTCGTCAGCTGTCTTCCCATCAGTCTTAATTCCGAATTGCTGAAAACTTTGAAACCCTTATCTTCTACCAGCTATATCCGCTCCTTGACTGTGAAAGTCTTTTGGGGAACCACCACCATGGTTTCAGCTCACTTTTCTCTACGGACGATCTGCTGGTTGTCATCTCACACTACTGGCCCGATGCACAGAGTTTGGGAGGAAGGTCTGCTGTCGTAATTGCCATCGTTCAGGTTCCATTCAGCTTTTATCACTAATTTCATGCTTTCTCAGCAAATGGACCATCTCTGTCAGAGTCAATGAAGTTAAGTCTTTCCGTTCTTGTCTGCCATTGATCAAGTCACCATCAACGTCGATCAGGATCGCAGTGGTCGCAGTGCGTCATTTGCTTCTAATCTGGGATGAATCTCTGCTTGAACCTCTGCCAACCGTGTCTGTTTCAATGTTTTCGTGACTTCTGCTTTCTGTCTCACTCAAACATATTTCATATTCTCCTCCATTGAATTTCAGCTTGACTTCTCTACTTTAAACAGTGTCAATTTCGTTACGAGACTTGGCTATAAACTGCTCTCTTTATTGGTCTTTATTTGTCTCAGCTCTCTCCTGCAGCGCTACGCGCGAAAACGGTTTTCAATTCTGCGTTAGATGCTTTTTAAACCAACTCACATTTCTTACTAATCTCAAATCTGGCCAATACCTAAGCACCCGATTCAAGTGAGAGGGGGCTTGGTGTGTTCAGCAGTTGGTCAATGACCGATTCCTGATCAAAAGTCTGCAATCACCGGCTCACCGCACAACAGTTGGTTCAGTCTCTTTTTATGGTTATTTTTTAGCTTCTGTTCTTCAAGACTCACGTTTAGTGCTCCCTTTCCCCGTAACTAGCTCTCGTTCTTCTGGTGTTCGGGCGGTTTGCCATCTTTATCCACTCCTCATTCCTAGATGTCGAAACTTCCTTATTTCCATTTCCTTTATTCTTCGGGCTGCAAAGCTCTGGAACAATTTCGCACTTTTCACTTTTCCGAGAACTCGCAATTATTTCTGTTTTTGAAAGCAGAGTCAACAAACTGAACCTTACTCGGATGTTCCCCGAAGACATCAGCCATTGGCATTGTCTTTCGATCAGGGAATATTCTCCTTTTGTCGCAAATCACTTCGTATATTTGAAAAACCTACATGAACAAACGTACTCATAGTGATTGTGCAACACTGCATATTCATTCGAGAGATTTGCTCCCGATAGTCATAAGCGCGATGACCCAGCGGTCCGTAAGACTGATGTCCAACCGTCCAGCGCTTAGTAAATCACTTCACACTTTAAAATAAACTTTCACAAAATCTATGGATGACTTTTACAGGAACCTGAGCTGTTCTCCGCCCTTTCAGTTAGCGTGAATTAACTTACTAGAAAGACGACAACTGAATACTTTTAAGGGAATAAACAACAAGCTGATAAATGCTATAACGTGGATCATTACTTAAATTATAGATATCTGGACCGGATCAGCGGGGAAGACAGTTGCAAGGCCTTTGAGTGTCAATGGCACGAGGACACAATCAAATCGAGCGCATTCGCCTCAGTTGTGTCGAATTTATTTTACTAAACCTGTCGCCCTGTCCACCTCCATCAGCAACCTGCATTCAATCAAGCACAGAGGGAGAACACATCAGTGAACGATTCTCACCTTACCCGTCTCTGTAAGGGTGGACGAAGAACAGCTTGGCGTGAGTCAGTGAAGCATGTGTGTGACTCTTGATTCCGGTCTAATTTCCCTATTCCACTTGTCTCAAATAAGAGAAATCCGTTGTGGACTGATGATATAGTTAGATAGATGCTTCCGTCGTCTGCATATCCCAAAAACGTCACCCGTGTGTGCCACCAACCCTCCGAACGATCAACCACGATCTCACATGTGTTCGTGCTCAATACGATGTTGAGCCAAACGAAGCGATTAAGGCGATGTGTTTTGACCACCCCCAAACCCTGGAATAAGATGAGAACAATCGGAGGTTGAGAGGGGGAACCATTAGATATCTTTCTGAGGAAAATGATTTTATCCTGTACGTAAGACTGAGCTCAAAGTGTGTTCAAAGGGATGCCAACCAGGGGTTAACGGCAGTGGAATGGGTTCAGAAAAGTTACGGGAACCCCAGGGTGGCAATCCACCAGAAAGGTGGGAGTCGCTGAAGTAGGGAGCTAGGTAGGTTGATCAGAGGGCTAAATGACAAAGTTGGTGAGCGACAGAGATTAACTGGATCTAAACAGATGGCAATGCCGCAACACAAGCGCGTGCAAATATCCTCACATAGTGAAAGGGGAAATGATGATACATTTCTAGAAAGAACGACCTCTGTGATTTCTCCTCTGTTCGGGCACACACACACACAGCGAAATACACAAACACCTCGTTTTCCAGATGTCTTCACTCAATTGGAATGAAGCCAGTGAATGTCCCAATTAATGCCAAATGAGCATACTGTGTGCATATAACGAAGACGGTACATGAATACCGATTCATTTCATCTTTTCTCGTCTGGGTTAATCTATCTCAGGAAAAAATGTGACAGACGATCCGGCAGGGATTGCTTTCCTACCGTGTTCATGCATTTAATTCGATAAATCTCAAATTATTTATAGACTATGAACCGTTCAAGTTCACTGTGGGTACTGCACTCACTTGATGTTAACTAGTGGTCACAAAGTCCGCGTGGGGAAAAAAACTCGAACTTCGATTTTTATAAGAGAGAGAATGGAAGGAACGTGGTAAGTTGAATATGCGATTGTCCGAGTCCAAATTCCGCCTCAGGGTTCTATAGTAGGAAATTCAGACGGATTATCGATGTTGTTGACCCTGTGTGGTCATCGGCTGAAAAGACAGGTAATACTTATTGTAAAAGTTTTGATATCAGCAAACCGTTGTTGGTGTCATATTCTGTAATTCTCTGAATTTTCGTCTATGATCAAAAGATTGTCTTGTGAAATGTCAAAGACGGTGTCTGAAACACTGATGAATTACAACATCCCTCAATAAAGCTGTCATATTTATGTTACAACATTCACAATAGAATCAGTATGTCATTCATAGGGCTTTCGATAGGCTATTTAAGTCAGTTGGTCCAGATATTTACAATTGATTATTCTCCAACTCAACCTGGGTCTGGTGGGCCTGCTGATCCAGCAAACATCTTAAAGGAGAGAGATCGACCATGCGGGATGTCATAGAATATAAAAAATATAGTCAGTCGTATGGACTCGAATAGCCAGGGAATCCCGGAAGCCTACGACCAGTTTCTGTGTTACTGCCGCTCATCATGCGAGCGTTCCCGATACTCCCATGTCAATCAGTCCATATACTTTAAGAACCCAATAGTAAGTTCTTGCCTGAGTCTTGCATGTATTACAGTAGTGTGAATGGGTCGCGACGATAACCGGGAAATCGGTCGTTTGCTTCTGGGATTCCCTGCTTATTAATGTTCATACTACTGACTAAAAATATATGATCTTGCGCTTCCGTCGTCGAGATTCTGTAGGTCGGCAGTGCCTAACCTAGAGAGGACAACCAACAATCGCGTCTATAATCCCAAAGACGGTTTACTGATCCATTCACATTCATATCATAAGAAATATTCTGGTGAGTATATATATATATATTTATAAATATATATAAGGCAAGTGTTTTGGCTTTCTAGCCGCCGATCCTGTTGTGTATAATAGTGACTTTTGAAATCTGCCTAATGGGT
>LUCM01001958.1:18879-50158 GCA_008360955.1 Fasciolopsis buskii | reverse complement strand
ACTACTACTACTACTACTACTACTACTACTACTACTACTACTACTACTACTACTACTACTACTACTACTACTACTACTACTACTACTACTACTACTACTACTACTACTACTCGTAGAAGCTTCCTCTTGGTGTTTAAAAACTGGAGTTCTATCTTGATAAAAACTAACGATGGCCACAACGTTTCGCAATTGAATGCCGAACGTACGAACAGTGTCCTCTTTGAGTGGTCCCTTCTCCGTTCACTTTTCCCCTGTAGCTTTCTTTCAGGAAAATTCAAGGAAATTTATCAGTTTTCTTACCTTAAAACCCACTATTTTCTTATTTCTACTTTGTTCGGGTGCAAATCAAAACCAGCCGTTCAAAAAATTCTTTACTCAGTAGCCATTCTTCTAAAATGAAAAAACGGTACATAGTACTTGGCGTCAAACTTTTGAGAAAACAAAATAAAGCTGTGAATAGAAGTCTCCTAAACTTTCCATTGTGAATGATATCATTTTAATAACACAGCGTCGCTAGTAGATGTAATTCGCCAACGTTTCAACTATCGTGGGTAGTCTTTCTCAAGGCAACCAACCGAATGACTTGCCTAGAGAAAAACCATTCATGGTAGTGGAAATATCGGTGAATTTCATCTATCATGATATCATTTGCAATAAAAATAATACATGATGCATCGATTTTTCGATACGCTCCTTACGTCGCTCGGTCCCGATATTTACGAAATCACTAAAATTTTGTTTGGAATCTTGAACCGCATAAGATCGAAAACCGATCTGAAGTAAGTTCTGTGACTTTCTTGGATGCTTTCAACCAGTTGACCTTGACACGAACCAAATGACAATGGATCTCGTCTAAAATTTCCGTCAGCAGTGTTACCGAGGCAAAAAGTGCCATCCTTTGCATATTACATTTCGTAAAAAGACAAGTATGAAATGCGCGTCGAACATGGAATAAGGACGAACACGCTGAACTAAATAAAGAATTAAAACCGGACTTATTATTTTGGCGGGCGATTTCTAATTTATCCACAAGAGCGTGGTTTCTGATGGATCATCCCAAAACTCACAAAAAAGAATTTTCTAGTTTGGATTCTAGCAGGCACATAGATCAGCATTTTACCAGTTTAGTTTGTAATCAAGTATCCATAGTCTAGTCCAACAACAGATATCAAAGTTGCCTTTTGATTCCATCGTGCTTTGGACTGTACGTTGGAGACAATTTTCGCCATTTCGGTAACGCTCACCATGTCATTTCGTGTGCAGAATTTGTTCTGTTTTACAAAGAGCAACTTAGTCCTCGTTATTCGTTAGTGATCACCGAGAGTAACTCAGTAAAGAAATTACACAATTGTCATCTTGCAGAGGAGGTCTTAGAGGGCTTTATAATTGCTTTATTCTGTACTGAACTAGAAGTGAACGTAGGCATATTTGGCGACATCTACGCCAGAATCCAATAAAAGGTTGAAATTTCACATCAAGCACTTCACGCATCTTGGTTCTTGCAAGACTAGACAGAGTGGAAACTAATCAAGGAAGAGACTTGGATTACTGATCCACGTGCAGCTTAACTTGTCGGCATCTAGTTTAATCGGCGTTTAGAAATGAATAACGTTTTTTGATAGTTCAAAGGACTACTCTTTTCTTGGCACCCGTGAGTTGAGTAATATCAAATGGTCTGTATTTTCAAATGAAATGTCTAATTGTTTTCCCTGCTTACGAGGAAACTCCGACAGCATTTTCCTCTAGGTCGGAATGTGAAATATGTCACAAGTTCTCAATGTCATGCATTTTTAAAGTGGTGGGGTGAATTAACTTGTTGAGGTCGTAATGCTCAGGGCGTTCACCGTAGACTAACTCTCGAAAAATCCTAAGCTTTTCGTAGGTGTCAGATGGCTAACCATTTAAAGTTAATTACAATTGTTTTGCCTAACACTATTACGAATACTATTATAGCAAATAGCAGTAAAGTTATCGCATCATTCGATCCTTCAGGGTACTGCTATTTTTTTCAATCGAATGAAAATGGTTGTTTGAGTAGGCCAGATGTCATTTGTCCGCACAGGGTTGGTTTTTTGCTTAATGCATTGGTTTACTAGCAAGTCCCTGTTCACTGGCAATTCGGAAACATCCGTCAACCGATACACTCAACCAGATGTGTGCACGCACACAGGTGAATGGGCAAAACAACCAATAAGCCACGTGTTTCGTCTCATTTGCACCATTCCCATTGTGAAACCACTATAGTTGCTAGGTTAAACATACTTGTGATTGAAAAGCGAGGTGAAATATAAGAAGGACAATTGTTATGTGATAGTAAGGGGAGAAAAACTGGTTCTCTATTTAATTGTTCCGTGATTTCCTCAATAGGGAACAAACAAATGGAATGTTCACCAGTAGGTTCACACACACACACACACACACACGCACACAAAAAGGCGCCCCCAATGTGTATCGTCCAATACACATTGTTCTTCTGGAACAAAATTCAACTCCTGCTCGTGGTAGTAACACAAAGCAACAAATAAAATGCGTGTACGACTCACCGAGTAAGTTCATTTGTAACCGCCGAGATTGGACACCGGAGAAAGATTGGTAAGATGAGGTAGAAAGAACGTTGCGGGAGGGGGAGTAGACGGGAACAAGTGCTGAGTGCAGTCCTGGTTATCCAGAAAATCCCGGCTTGTTCCTATGACCAAGCTCTAGAGTGCATAAATGCGATCGTGCTTTCGCGTTCCGAACGAGAGTAACACAATGCTTCTGGTCTGCTGCGTAGTAAGTCGCAGCTCCCCGAATCACAATAATTAACAACTTGGTATTTTTGTTAAAATAACTAATCAGATTTCCTCGAGTATCACTCGATAATGGACAAGTCAGTTTTCTTGAATCCAAATTGGGATCAGTGGCAAGAACAACTGAATCGTAATAGCCGGGCAACTTGATTTAAATGGGTTTTTATGGGGCTTGGGTCGTCAGTGAGTTCAAGCAAATGTTGGACGATTTTCACCCAGATCGATTTTTTATTCCTATCCTTCAATTTTTTCGTGTGTGTGTGATCTTAAACGAGCAACATTGTTAAGTATAAGGAATGGAAATTTTGATTTTGCACCCTTAGTCATTAGTTCGTGACTGATGCCATTTCCAAACGATGGGATTTCGCGGCATCATGTGACTTTTTTTATAAATACCAAAGCAGATTAGACATGTGGATTACTTATTGACTTAGAATTATTTCATTGTGTTTTCAGTGTTCATTGTGTGGTCAACGCTTGGTTTTCCATTCCACTTGGACGGCTCTCCATTATATCATTGATTTAGTTTTGTTTCCAAAATAACGTTTCTTAGTTATTAAATAGATTACTCGAAACCATCATTCGTCTTGCCTATGCTGTTCGCAGGCCAATATGACGAAACAAACAAGTACGACATTGGTAAGTGTTTCTTATAAAAGTGCCCACGGTGCATAATTAGGACCTTGGGAAGTGAACTGACGGTCCTGCCAAGTTAGGGTTTGAGTTAGGCCGGTGACAACTTACGTGACACTCGGGAGTTCTCACTTGCCAGCTTTAACTATTGATAGCAATCAGACTCTCGTCACGATTGTATTACGTGGCCAGTAGTGGTTGTAATGATCGTTACACTCAGGTTAATATTCAGTGGAACAAAATTATTCTATCACGGGGCTTCCACACTCTAAAAATGGTCACAAAGGATCAACGTCATGATCTGACGATCGATCACAAGGGCAACGATATCAGACACCTCATTCTGAATATCAGAAGCAATGTAACAATCAATATAACCAAATATAATGGTGACTTTATTATTGCTAGTTAAATGAATGAAGCTTGTAATCAAATACTAAAGCTGGACTGAGACTTGTTGGTGTTCCTTCAAAATCTAAATGTAATAAATTTCGGAGATACGGACAGCTCTGACATTTCTGTGAAACAAACTTTGCAAAGGTCACCACGCTACTTGACGCGACCCTTATTTCAAAAGTACACATTTACAAACACAGACAACTAAACCTCCGTTGGCGCGTGGACGTTCCTTCAGTCATTTGATTGCAAAACCTGCCTTGAGAAAGACTACTGACGATAGTCGAAATGTTGGCGCAGTACATCTACAAACAATGCTGTGTTATTAACATTATATCATACACAATAAACGGAAGATACCTTACTTTAGCAAATGGTATAAGTATTCTCACAAATCATATTCCGTATTTCGTTTTATCATACTATTTTTAATGCTTAGATTTCTTCTCCGCTGGTGTGTAGCTTTCTGTCAAGCCACAGTTTCACCGGTCTTAGTAATCCTTATTGAGGTCTCCACCGCTTTCTAAAGCATGGAATAATTAGACTGTCACGGGAATGCAAAATTCGATTGCCACCGATTTTGAAATAACTTTTTCACCTACTTGTCAATCAGTTGTTGATCACAAGGGTGTCTCGTTTTGATACAGTTTAAAAACAAGTTCAGCGGCCAAAATTACGATTGTCAAACTGATTTTCATTCACCTAATGCTAGATCAATCGTCGTGAAAGATTAAATCAGTGAATTTTCCTGTGATAAGTGGCACATCGTCATAACTGGTTGTTGCAAAACCAGCAATCATTCGTATCGCAAACCCACCCCAATTTCGAGAGAACCAAGAATATGGCAGTCGTAAACTTGTCATTTTACCTGTCGTCAACAATGGTCACGTAAATGAATGGACGAAAGCGTGAAACTCACTAGTTTAATGGCATTTGAATCACCCTGTGCTGGAGATGACCTTCGTAAAAGTGCTTCCACGTTTGTGACAGTCTCCGAGTTGCGTATTCCACATTCTGTGTATGCGCTTCTGTTAAAACTAAAATGGATATTTGAGAAATTGCACACGAGGCCAAACCAGCCAACGTGGTCTAATGTCCTACTGTCTCCTACCACCACCTTTAATCGCGGACAGTGTCTTTCGATGACACAGGCATGAGCAGAAGTAGGCACGTGACTTTCATCAACCGAACCGAATCACACAGGCAGACTGCAGACATTCCTTGCAATCGTGTCTGCATTTAATGAAACCGAGCTGTTCATTCCGGTTATTTTTTAATGTTCCATTATCTTCGTCTGTCACGGTACAAACGTGATCAGACCTCTTTCTGGAAGTTGACCGAATTCCATCTGAGACTCACTGAAATATGTAATTTTCAATTGAAGATACAGGTAAAACACAACACCCACTTGCGCCTTTTGCTCGTACACACTCACACACACACGCACACACATACACACACACATACACGTACATCAGCACATAAGCATGACGATAAAGAAAATAATAAAAGGTAAACTTGTTACGAAATCGACCCAGCCGCTGAACTTCTGAGGCCCCAGTCATATTCGAACCCACATACATTTCCTAAGTGTATCGCAGGCTCCGGTGTGGTGTGGATTCTACCAATTGGGTTTTAGCCACCGATAGATTAGCAGTATATATATATATATAATATAATGTAACGCCACCTTGGAAACAAGCCCGGTGGTAACACAACGACATGTTAACCGAATTATATGGAAATTGTGTAAAAGGGGTGATGCATTGTCTTTTTGAAGGTTTTCGCCAAAATCTTTTGTAATTGTTGCAGTGCTTTTGGGTTCAGTGGACACGAGTTCCAGAGACAGACCATAAAACATTCGCGTCATTGACTTCGGTTTTGAGCCATGTCTGTCAGTGCTCCAGCCAGCGAGAATCCTCATCTCTTGAGCCTTAACCAGGAAAACGGGATGCACGGTTCATAGACTAATCTGTACCTGGCTTCTTTCAGCCTTGCCCAGAACGTGTAAAAAGAGCGCGAAAGGGTAAACGATGCACAGGCATACGCAATACGTGTCCAAGCCACCGAAGATGACGCAGAGCGTTATCTCAGTCAGAGGGTGACTGTCTGCACCCAACACTCGATGACGCACCTCGTCGTTGCTTACCCGATGCTCCCGTCAGCGACAAACGATGCTTTCGTGACATCGGTGATCGAAAACAAAAAGATATCCAGCATTCCCACCCACGATAGGCCAGTTCTCACAAACGTAAAGCAGAACACCACGGACTTGGCATTGTGCAGCCTTCCTCTGGGAGGAGGTCGGTTGTCATCATGGCGCCACAAGTGTCGTAAGTTAACGAAAACCGACTTGACTTTCGCTACTCATGATGTGACCTCCTTCCCAACGAGTTCCCCATCCGTACTCAGACTTCTAAGATTCCTAGAGCCATTGACTCAATCCAACCAAGTAACAACAAGAGCGAGTGCAAGCACAAGCCCCTGCCACCCTAAAACAAGTACCTAGAGCTTGGAAGGTATGAAATGCATTATGTACCTAGATATTTCAATCGCTAAGCGATCTAAAGGGCGTCGGATTACCTATGCATTGTCACTCAACAAGGTGATATCATCAGCATATTCTAAGTCAGAATCTTTGCTTTCTGGGAGGAGATTAACATCACCGTCTAGAAGACCAGATAACAAGTTCTACAGGACATCCTCTATGTTTATCTGTTTGCTTAATCTTTATTTTACTTCCTTTTATGAATGAAACAGTAGTGTAAATCATTTTTCAGGAAGGGGGCCGCGGTCAACAGAGGGCTGCTAAACGGGGAACTTGATCGGCGGTGAGAGAATTCGAAATGGAGACTTTCAGGTCTGAATCCACGACCTAATCCGCTTGACCACTCCCGGTCAAAAGTGAAAAGACAAGGGGATATGGGACAGCCTTGCCGTACTGCATTGAAGCCAAAGAAAAGGAGCAGAGACAAACCATAAGTCCTAACGCCCACTTGACGCATGATGGTACAACTCATTGGGGACCGGCGTATATTTATCAGCGGAGTATATGAAAGATTGCACTGATTACCCATAAAAATCATATATGCAGGAATCTACCCGTCTAAAAAGATTAACAAATTGAAACCGAACACATTCATCCGCCCAACAGAATTTTCCATTTCTTTTCATAAAATGTTATAAGCTGCCTGTTTCATTGCGAGGAAAGTAACGGTAACTCTACAACCCCACTGAGAGGAAAGTAAATTAGATTTTACGGCCGTTTTGTAAGCTAAGCAGTAGTTAATCACCGAAACCCAACGCGGCTCTTGTTCGATAATGAAGCTCGACTGTTCCCAAAAGTACAGGCCCATGGATAATCTGAATCCAACTTAAGTAGTCATCGATTCTGCAGATCTGTTGTGATTCTATCGGTATCCATATCAGGAGCTAAAAGTAGCTAACGAGTTGTGTAAGAATCATTAGATGTCCCCCCATTAAGTCAGTCTCTGGGCGACTTTCGTACGATTAAAAACAACAGCAAGAAGTGGATATCACTGAATGAACATATGCGAAGGCAATTATAAATTTCAAGAAGTGATTATATAATTATTTCAAGGAATATTGAAGATTTGGGCCTTGTAATTCTCATGTACTTCGTTAATTAGTAGAACTCAACTGGGATCAATTCATATCCTGAAATATTGTGCAATTACTGTTTTATTATTATGGTAAGCTGGGTTTACCTGTTTTTGTATTCGGAAAGCCAGTAATACATGTTGCACAAACCTTCCGTCTAAAGCATGCTCCTTACAATTGGACACTGCCGCCAACCGAACATGTCATTTCTCTCACGAATTGGATTTTTCTGCCGGACTTGATAGCAAATACTTATGCGGAGCGGACAATTTTGGCTGATCCAGATTGTTTCGCCTAGGGGGGCAGTAGTGTAGTTAGTTCATCCATCCATGTACCACGAAGCTAACAGTTCGTCAGAAAACGAGCAGCAAAATAATCAAAGTACTACGTATGGTCAAAATTCCCTAAGGAGTTGAACTGGAAGGTCATGTGACTGTCTACGACCAGATAATGATTGTCCACGGAGTGGTAGAATCTACTAGTGTAGACAAACTGGTCGACATGATCAGACTGGGATAATTCACGATGGAGAGCCCAGTGTCTTTTAGACAGGACAATATCAAAAACAGTCCATGGAAGAAATGGGATTTTTGCGTCCTCAGTTTAGATGATGAAATCGCTTTCAACGCTCGGTTTTTCATTGTTTGCTACGGGGTTCATATATGGAAGTCATTCCACTCCCTTTAGTTAAAAATGAGCTGCATAGTTTAGAACATGCAAGTATAAATGCGTTAAGGATTTCGACAAATGGTGACACTCCTGACCATCAGATGTGGGCTCACCTGCCTCGGCGATTGGCGGTAATCCCGTTTTTTGATCACTGACTGATTAATTGAACTTTTCTACTATAATCTCCGTGTCTAGAACCATGTAATCGTACAGAAATATATTCATAGTATTTGAAATTTCGCGTGGTTGGCTGTCGTCATTCGTTGTACGATTTAACGAAGAACCAAAAATCTCGTTGGAATCATAAGGTACTTGCTTCTCACGGAGACTTGTCCTATCTTTTATTTGATCAATCAAAGCTAACATTAGAAAAGTGGACACAAGTTCTTAAAGTATTACCATTAGTTGCCAGTAGTATATCGCACACGGATGGGTGAATAAAATGTATCTGGAAGCATTTGACCGTTGTCGAAGTTACTGCGGCTAGTCAAGCGTATGTACCTGCCCAAATCTCCCCACTCTTGTGCCTGAATGCTCCCGGAGAACTTTTGTTCATACGTCCTTATACGTAACACACCAATGACCGCGTGCCCTCGATTTGATGGTTAGCCTTGCCTGACCGACGGAAAACTTCCATCTAAGCAGCCTGTTTCTTAGATAGACTTGTCATCCATTCGTACTCCTTAGAAATTTCGATGAGATTCTATGTAGTCTAGCAAAAGCATGTAAAGTATGGCCAGTTGGACACTGGAACCGCCTACAAAAATTCAGATAGTTTGTGGAAAACTAATTATCTTGTTTACAAACTGGCATGAAGGCAACTTTTCTATGCAAAAGACCATCTAAAGCACCGGTCCACTCTAGTCCATCAGATGTGTTACTTTGTTGATGAGTTTTGGAATCTTAAAGTGGAAATTCGAATGCATTTAGCTTAAACGATAACTGTCCAGTAATGCCTACTCCCTTTGACATCTGTAAGTAGAATAGAACGACCATTACAGGACAGGGTATTGGAGCAAATTTTCTTTTGGCTTCGAAGCCAAATCACCTCAAGCTTTTCATCTTCAACGAACGGTTGACGAACAAGAAGCCGCCATCATCAGACGCTCCAAATTTAACGGCGACGCAACACAAATCTGGTACGGGGCGAAGGTTTTAAATCACCTGCAAAACAGAGAACACTAGTATTTAGAATGGTCTAACTTATCCCAACCTAAACATGAATGCATCCCTAGCAAAACAGAACGAACGATGATCATTTGTTTAGCATGGGGAAATAAGAATGTCTTAAGTCTTTTTGGTCCTCTTTTAGTTCCTTCGCTAACTTCTTTATTAACCGCAATCTGTGAAACCCACTGTGCAAAGATGCAACGAAATTTTCTTGGAAATAAACCCTCAAATTTGAGATTCTGACTTTTCTTCTGAGGTCCGATACCTGATTGTCCAATTGAGAGGATAATTTCTTGGTTTGGAAGTAAATCTTCTGGGGCAATAGGAACAAAACGGCCCGAAATTTAACTTGCATTACTTTTGCTCTTCACAATTGTATCGATCAGTTAAACAAATTTGGTTGCTTGACTTTCGTCATAGCAGATACATGAGTGATCCACTCGGATTGTGAGATGCACAGGTCCATGACATGGTCCTGTAAACTTTTGCGAACGGTAAGTTTTAAATGGAGCAAATACACACGCACACACACGCACACACACGCACACACACGCACACACACGCACACGCATACTAGCACCATTCTACGTTACGCTTTTACCACTTACCTGTCAAGACGGAAGACTAATCAACGATTACGTTTGATGTGTTCCCTTGGTCAGTGGTCAGCCCATTAACCTGTCTCCATTCCGTTGTTCACATAATACAAATCACCGTCTGATTCACCTGGCTGCTGCTAGTGTTGAAGTTGCTCCCGATGACGTCATTTAGCATTTGCATCAAACGGATTTGGTCACGCTAACTCATCCACATTTCATTACATCCAACTTCCGTAATTATTTTCGTATGACTTTCTTTTTTTTCCTGTCCGTGGAAAAACTCCACATCCGAGATTGAATTGCCAGTTCGGTTTGCCCCAATTTACCTGCCACTGGTAGCATTGATGGCAATGATGGGGGTGTGCGATTTTCGGAGCTGGTATTTCTCCATTTTGTTGTTCCTTTGGCTCTCACAGCCCCTCAGACGTGCGCGCGCGCACACACACACACACACACATACATACACACACAGAGTATGTGGAGATACAAAAGGCAGGACGAAGTGACGCCATGGGACTATTGTGGGTTTTACATTAATGAACGGACGAATGAACGCAGCAGAATTGAGACAGACATGCAAGCAAGTTAATGAGCTAATAAAAAACTATATCAGTGATGCACAGAGCAGGCATAACACCACCAAAATCTATCCAGACTTATGCTCGATCACATACGCAACGAATCATCAGTAGGAAGGATTCCGAACACTAAAGTACTTCTTGTTACGCTGAGCAGAGTGAATCACAAACGAGATCAAAGCAATAACGGTTATTCCTTGGCACTCCTGGGTGAACTGTGAGCATGCTCGAAGCCCATGATACAAGGAATAGAATGAAAATCTACATTCTTCAACACTCGATCAGAGAATGATTTCCCTTCATAAAAGTTTTCTTTTTTCCTCTATTCCACTCTGTATGGGAAATCATGAGAGCACTGTATAACATTTTCAACTGACATGTTTGAAGTTACCAACAACGAGTGTCCATCCTAATCGACTTGGGTTCGAATTTGTGGTGCATACTTCTGATTCGAGCACCTTAATCACAACGCCATTCGCAAGGACCCTCAACGGTTCCATTCGATCTCTGAAGGCTACTCTTCTGTGATGGAAACTGATCCTGTTGTAAGGGAAAACACAAAAGATAACATGGAACTTGACAGTAGTTGGTCCGCTTCAGCTGTCTGGTATGCGACCTGACGAGCTGATTGTAAATGTTATTTAGTGGATTATTGCTGAACCAAGTTAAATCTTATACTACTGGCATTTCTCATCAATAAAACAGTGATTTAGTTATTGCACTTACCATTGTCATTATTATGACTTCAAGTTACATGCCACATTTTGCGAAAGATGCATGCGCCGTAGCTTCCCGTGTCTATTGTACTGGGGAAGTCCGGGGGGGGGGTTGACTGGAAACAAGGACCTTAAAAGTTGGAAAGGTACAGAACTACAAAACTTTCCCTTACGTCAGATGTGGTAACGATCTAAGCCAGAGCGAACTGTTGTCCACTACCAGGCGGATGGGTTGATCTGAGAGTCGAAACTCTGACATTTCGAGAGGACAGACGCTTAATCCAACTGACCACTGCCAGACCATAGTATCATGCCACTGACTAAATAAAACCCACCTTTATTTGATTGAATTTTACGTAAATTTTGACAATCGCACTGAATGTTGTTCCCATCTAAGACGTGAAAACCTACCTTCGGTGCAGCGGAGAAATAGATGAGAATAATATTTGTATTGACCGCAGCTCAGGTTGCTGGGTTTCATGAGATTCTGGTAGCTAAATTTGACGTTTGGGCCGCAATAACTTTATCCCCTGTCGGGTGGCAAGCATTGATCATGACATCTCGAATGAAGATGAAATGATGATCTCCCGAAAATTGATTAGCAATGTGAGCAATGATGTCTTTCTTTCCAAAAATACCCATAAACCTTGCAGTATTCTCCGAAGGATTCATGGGTCATTTTCCGGTTTTCAAAAGTAGGCTAACGGATTGCAAGAGTACTGTTTATCCGAGATCTCGCCTAATCGAATCCTGTGCCTCAACACCTTAACAAATGAAACAACCTGTCCCTATTTCTCCATGACAATCCAATTCTACTTTGTTGAATTAGAAATAATAGTAATAATAAAAGCTTTTTTGACCGTTGACAGTGGGAAGCTAGAATCTCCTGTTTACTTTCATTGTCCTCGTTGTCAACGGTGGTACTGATACCAGCTCTTTCACGAAGAAAAAATAGTCAAAAACAGCTTCCAGAACAACACAACGTAGCGAACCAGATCGTTTTTACTTATTCGTACTCATGCCAATACATGACATAAAATAGGGTTGGAGATGGATCATGGGAAATTGTCGGTTTGCAGTCACATTGGCTGACAACTCTAAGAATGTGTGTGTTCGTGTAATTGATCGATTTGTCACACGATCAGGTTGTAAACCACTTGTTGGATAATGACAAGTGGGCCGAGGAAGTCTATGAGTCTGGACAAATTCGTTAGTTTTCAGTCCGAGTGTGAGAATATTTGGAGCCAATCGTTGTTGGAGATGTAGAAATTGTAAGCACATGTTTTTCTGTCGCTTAGCTGCCATGACTGCCGTTTTTTATCTTCGGACTGTTGCTAACACTCAAGACCTGCGGTGAAGTAAATACAAATTTTGTGGCTACAATCACAGTTATTGTGGAAATTTATTGCCTGGATTATCACTTCACAAAGATCACAAATGTATATTTACTGGCATCATCTTTTGGAAACTTTATGCTTATTCCAACCCAGGCTGTCAAACGACAGAAAGAATTGTAATACAGTAATAGATGGACGTGATAGGAGAGGGTATTACTCTATGCACTCATTCAAGACAAAAATGTCAGTTCCGGAATGACCAGTGAAATACATAGGTGCATCTAATTGACATCTGTTTCATACTTATTATATGCATGACCTATTCGCTCTATTCAGACCGAGGCCAGCACCCAGCACGGATCGTCAAGCCGCGTAAAGTGGGCATTAATGGTTTGCCAAATTTCGAAACTATGTATTTTACTGGTCTAAACTATATCAGTCAGAGGTAGAAATGTCGAGTAAATTGTCTGCTGAGTGGCCACAGCCACGACACTGTCTTTGGGAATATCTTGTCAAATAAACCACAACTCACTACTTCGCTTTATCGACTGGCTTCTTGCCATCGAATTGGCTGCACTTTGCCAGCTTTAAAACTTTTCGAAAAACTAAATTTCCTACATACTGCATTTTCCCTAAACGTTTCTGATCTCCATCAATTTCCCGGTTGAACCTCAAGGTTCACAGCTGATGTCATTGTCACTCGAACACACTGCATTTCTTTGGCATTAGACAATAAAAGAAGACCAGTCGAGATTTGCTTCCCGGAATATGGTGATGTTCTTGGTTGTGTCGACGGAATCAAGTTGTACTTTGTCTTCTCCCATTCAGGAATAGGAGCTTTCCTTATTGCTCCCCTATCCCATTATTTCCGCACTCGACGGAACTTCATACGTCAGAATGATACTAACTTTTCTCTTGCTAATTCTACCCTTAGGACCCCTCGAGACTTTATATTATCCCTTTTTCTTTCTCCAGCTTACGTATCTTCCATCCCAGCCACGACCATAAATTCCCTATCCAGTAGGTAAACGATGTAGTTTTTCGTGTGTCCTATTTCAATAATTCTGCATTTTCCACATGCAAAATTACGTCATAGCATTTTCAGGATGGTCCAGGGGAGATAATCTGTCCATAAATGTCCACCAAATTGAGGACATAATTTTTTCTCTGATGAAAGATGTAGAATATTTGGTTTCTAGTTGCGTTCGCATTCCAGCATCAGTCAATGGAATGGAACTTTTTGCCAAAATTCTGCAAAGTAACTTGGCGTTACAGTAGGCCGAAATCCTGTATGGTCAAGGCAAGTGAATCAGATTTGGACGAAAATCAAACTGTTATCATTTTACATATCGCGTCCGAAACTCCGCTTTATCCCCCGCGTGTCTCATCAAATGTTTTGCCTTTGTGTGACTACTTGAATGATTGTGCGCCTCTAACTTTCATTTTCCCCGCAGCTTGTCAAGAGTTTTTAAGTTCGTCTCGGGATTCCTCAAGATCTTACACTTTACTAGCCACACATCCAGTTATCTACCCACGGTAGTCGAAACGTTAGCGCATTACATCTACTAACAACGCTGCGTTGTTAACATTATATCATTCACAATTTGGACCAATACATGGCGCATCGATTTTTCGATACACTCCTTACATCATTTGGTCTTGAAATTTACAAACTGGTTGCCAATCGTATTGCTCTGGGAAAGAAGCTTGCCAACTGGATCAGTGGCCGCACATTCAAATAGAATTAAGTTAATCGGACTGTATTTGTCTGGTCCGAATAACGAGTGTGCAACCATCTTACTTTAAAATATATACTAAGCTAGTGAAAACTGACAATGTCCAATAAGGGTTACTAAATTTCTACAAAAGCATATAGTCTCTTGTCAGCAGAAGTTCGTTCTTTCATTGACACAAAGTCAACCCGTGGTAGTACTAACTCATACCGCAGACAAATATTCAGCCTTATTTAAGCATTTGGTTAAAGGGGGAAGAGTGACGAGTTGGGGAAATAATTAGCATCGACGGTCTAGTGTTGAATTCGTTTCAAACTTTTTTCCAACTCACTCAGCAGGAGGAACATCAATTGAACAGAAGTCTGGCGCCACAATGATAAATATACCAGCACACATATACACACACGTACACACTGACGATACGTGGTGAAGTTAGCAAAAAACCGCTTGCAGTTTACCACACATGTTGTCGGCGCCCAAAAGAAGCAATGAGTTTTCGTGGTTTTCTAATTATAAATATTATTTTCCTCTGTTAATGTGAATAATTTCAATTTCTCTTTTTAGGTTCTTTTATTTCTCTTTATTTCGACCGATTTTTATAACTTCACAATCCAGTGCTCACATCCAGTTAATCACTGTTGACCAAGATGAAATGTTGAATGCGTTGTTTTGTCAAACCACTTGTCGGTACATCACACACACGATCCTCATCTTTGTTTTGAGTACCGGAATCGCCAGACATGTTTCCACATAACAGCTTTATGGTAGCCGGATACCGGTAAGTGGAAATTACTATTTGTACAGATTATTTACTTCTGCACTGTACAAAGTATGCCTACATCTTACCGTTTTGTGATTGCCTAAGCGTTACATTTCCTATGCACTAAATGGAAAGTGACTTTACAGATGTTAGTATAATTGTTGGTATTTTCATTATGATTATCATTCCACTTACCCGGCAGATTATTTCATTAGCTGCTACGACTAAACGAGATTTTGTCTCGGCCTGACTTGGCTATTCTCGCCGGATTGGAGACAGCTTCCATGGATAGTTAACGAGTCCGTTTGAGGACAACAGTACCTAAGCGAATAATAATAATGACGATGAAAAAAATAGGTTTTTGCAACCCTGCTGCATGTGTTGAACTATCCGTGATACGGACATGCAACAATCTTCCTTTCACTCCACGATTATGAACTGACGGTCTTCCATCGATTTTGGGCAGAATTTTTCCTTTACGAACTCAAACTCAGCATAATGTTATTATTCGATCATTCATTCTCCAGGTCACTTGTCAGACAAGATGATCCATGTGCAATGTAAACAAATAGGGCGGATCCAACCTCGGTTGGAAATCTCCAATTCGTCAGATTCATACGACAGTTTCTTATTTCATTACGGCAGTCTCTGAAATCTAACCGGAAATTTCCTATCCTGTTTTCACTGGCTTCTCCGTTGTACTCGCTTATCTTCATGTGTACAACGCAACATGGTGAAAAACTCGATCTCGGCAATTCCCAACTACACCTTCATGGAATTTACCATTGTTTTTTCACTAATTTCCATCTTACACATAAATCTGTTTCCCCAAGTTTCTAACCCTTATCCGTTCATCCACCACCTATGGATATTTAAGGGGTGTGGTACAGACCATTAGAAGTTACTGAGATAGATCTGGTTTGCAAGTAAGCTTTTTCGCCCATTGTATACTTGCCAAACCAAAGAGTTTTCGTTGTCCAGTTCTCACATTAACTTCGTGAAGTATGATGCTCCGGTGTGACTGGAAATAGTGGAGAACAATTCTATTCATCAAGATTTTACGAGCCACCTGTCCAGTCTTAAATAAGCCAAATTTCTCGGTGTGGAATTCAGATATCTCCCATTTCTCAAAATCATTCAGCCTGTTTCTTTGCAAAACCAACAACCGGATTGTCGAATGCATTCACGAATTTTCATCGTTAGGGTTTAGTTGATCATGAACTCAAAATCGAAGATTTGCAAACCGACTACGATGAAACCCTCTGGTTACGAAAATGCCGTTTCTTTGACTTTTTGACCCAGGCTAGGAGTTGTCATGGGAAACGTTAAATTCCCCATTATTAAATGCAAGCCCCCTGCGCTTGCGTTTCAGTTGTTATCAGCTATTACTAACAAAAATGCCTTATTTCGGTCGAATGTGTATTCCATACGTTAAGAGAGGAATAAACATGGCTATCGCCAGTGATCAAAATGCAGACAAACCTAAAATTCAACCTGAATTTACCGTGATTGCTTTCTTCCGTTTTCTGTCACTTAGTAGCGTGCAATGTTCTAAAACTCCAACCCGAGTTATTGAATACCACCAAATGATTAATCAGGTTCAGGCTTCAAGTACAATTCATGTAAACAGAACCTGTTGACGGATAGTTGAGATTGATTGGTGTTGGACTAATTTGACTGTGGACTTCAGTTTACTGTCTCCTGACTCGTTGTCACACCTGATCTATTAGGACCTTCTCTGACCCAGTGCCACTCCAAGCTACGGGGTCACGGTTATCGTTTCCGCTCTGCCCAGTGTGGTGGACTCCAGGAACGATGGGTCATGCTCCTCCTAGGACATGTGTCGAATGTCGTTAATGAAACCACGGTGGGATTGCCGAAGCAGCCATGTGTTCATTTCAATGTAATCAGGGGGTTACCAAATCCCTGCTGCCTAATGTATATCCGTCCAGAAATCGCATCCAGTCAAATGTTTTTATCAAAGGAGATTAACCATACGGGCCTCACATTTTGAAATCATCCATCCCGCTCAAGCAAGTTTCTAATACTATGTTCAACAAATTCATGCATTTCGTAATGTCGAATTTCGATGCAATCAGTTCACACGAGATTTTAAAAATCTTGGTGTTCCCGACATCTCTACCGTATTGGGAGAAAAACGAGTCGAGCGAATATGGAGAAATCTTGTGCGATATGATAGTGTGGTTGCACATCCCATGGTCTTGCGAATGATACTGAGAATAATGATCACGATAAGGTTGATAATATGAAGAATGTTGATAAACAATATTTGGTGCATCCGAAACTTTGCGTCAGAAACAGCACAACTTGAAAAACAGTGTCCGGATTGTGTGGAATGTTCATTTTGCTTTTCGATCGCGAACGAGAAAGAAAACGTAAAAATAAGTTTCACTGACATTGAGGGGACCAGGCTAGGCAAAAGAAAAGAGACCTGAAATGGAATCTAACAAAATCGATTGAATTTGTCTCGAGATACGCAAGTTGAAGCCCGAGGAAACGGAATTATGAAATGAATATTGAAAAGTTTTGTAGATTTGTTGTGGTTTCTGTGATTTTTGTTTCGACTTGAGCTTCCTGACGGCGTTCGAATGGGGGAAAAACGGGCAGAATCGGGGCTGAGAGGATGAAGGGCCGAAGAAAATACTATCAACACAGCCTATCTCAGAACGAGAATGTGGAAGAATCAGTAATAATAATAATAATAATCAGGTATACACAACTCAGTTGGTAGGATCAAGGCCGGCGGAGGATCAAAGAATAATGCCATGGTCCTTTATGACTAGCAATCGTCGATCAGGTGGCTGACACTCCATGCTACCGTGGATGTGTTTCGCGTTTCCGCCATGGATCCCCCGGCAATCAAGCTGCACTCGGAGCTGATACTGAATTCACTAGTGATATGTGACTCCAGCGGGCTACTGTGTTCCGCCCCGCCGTTCGAGTCGAATTTGTCCAAACATGCGGATTCCAAGTGTTTATTCAAATAGGATTTGAGCGCAAAATTTTTATGACATTTCTTACATTCGTATTGTTTCATACCCGAGTGGGTTTGCATGTGAGCGCGCAAATTGGATCTATCGGCAAATGCACGACCGCAATGCGCACAGCCGTACGGTTTTTCACCGGTATGTGCCCGTCGATGACCTTGAAGGAGCCAAGGTCTACTGAATGCTTTACCGCACAAATCACATCGATGCTTCAAATCGTGTGTTAGAATGTGCATGGACAATGCAGGCATGGATACATAAGTCTTACCACAATGAGGACACTTTCGTGCAGCTTGACTGTCTAAACTGCGATGGGTTTGTTTATGTCGACTCAGATTGGATGAGGTTGCGTAACTTTTTCCACAATCCGGACAACTGTAACGCTGTGCTTGTTGTTCTGGGGAGGGACTCAGTGACGCCGCAATCGTTAGTTGAGATGTAGTAGTAGTAGTAGCCGTGTTTGAGACAATTTGAACGGGAGCTGCTTCAGTACTGGAATCTCTCATGAGCAGTCCGCTTGAGGATGATGCGCTGGAGGAGGATACGGAATGGGAGGAGGATGAGCTCAAACTCATCAGCCCTGATTCGTTTCGAGAACGTTGACTAGCTTTTCTTTGTTGATGTTGTTGTTGTTGTTGTTGTTGTTGTTGTTGCTGAGTCTGCAACTTTCCTTTGCCTCGTCTGCGCGATCGCCCATCGGAAACAAAAAAAGCGTCATATGTGTATCCCACTGTAACTCCGGCTTGGAATCCAGATTTTCGATGTTTCGTGCGTGTTGTGTGAATCTGTCTCGTACTCATGTTGCTAGGACTAATCGGCCCAGATGGATGTGACATTGCTAGGCTGTCGTGGGATAACTGATCCATCGGACTTACCTCACATTCCATTTTTACGGCGACAGGTTGAGTTGTATAACCACGTTGGACTGGTGTACTGATTCGACCGGCAGCCAGTAAACTTTGTCGTAAACTAGAATCCTCGGAGCCGATTAGCGCAGGCAACAATAGTGCGGGATTCAGTGGAGGATTAGACATGGACGAATTCGGACCAACACTGGTTTGATTCCGTCTGTTTGTCATTGACAAATCAATACAGCCGCCTACGATATGAAAGAGTTGAATGTGGAGAATAAAGATGAGGATTATCTAATGATCATCCATTGAAACAATAGCAATATACCCTTAATGTGCATACGACAGCCAAAAGCTAATTGCCACTCTAAGGTTACGTACATTGAAAAACCATCAGAACATCAATCCCACCTGGATTCCCGGTTCCAAGCCAATAGAAAGATTTTACCTAGCGGAAAACGTAGTAGAGCTACCATAGTAAGCAGTTGTAATAAATCGCACCATCTTGATGAATCTTTCATTGCTTAATACGTCATATTTGGCTGTTTAACAGAAGACGAAAAAAATATTTCCTCCTTGTAAGAACACATACTGAAAGATACATCAGTTCCTTTAAAAAAAGATCCCCAACTGTAAAAGACATTAAAAACCATCTTTACAGTTCCGCACACTTTTTAGTTTTGTCTAGTGCACGAATTAGGAAATAGTCGACCATATGGTTTTCTAGGGTAATATTAGAAGAACACCATCGTCCTCTTCTTGGTCTGTGTTCCTGGATCTAATCAGGTCGCCAACTGCATAGGTCAATCAGATTGATCCACTGATGACAGATGATCTGAATGCGAAAGCAGAGTGGCTGAGATTGGAGTTCGCAAATTCAGATTAAGTTAGCTCTGTGAGAAGTGTGAAGACACATTATGAATGTGGAACTGCAGTGAAACGGTGTGAGCTCATCCCCAATAAATTAGCACATGCTTTCCCCCTTTGACGGGTGCGTTCATGGTACGAAAGGAACGTAGAAGTGTGACTGGAATGGGACTGAGTAAGACGGAGGGTGGAATACAGTGATGACCGGGACCAGGGTATAACCAGTCTGGTTCGATCGACTTCCACAACAGATGGGATCGAGTTAATCAAGTACACGTGGTTTTGTTGACTGCATATTTATCAACTATATCACCACCATTGTCAACACCCCCTCCCACTGCATTCTGAATTAGCTTCCCATGCACATGAGATGAGTCTTTCCTTTCCTCTAACCACAAAACTAGTGAGTAGAGCTTTGGGCTATTCTAGATATGGGAGCACCACTTGAAAAAATAAGCCCTCAGGCCGGACTGATAAACCTGTATGTATGTCCCGGTCGAGAAATCTTCTCCATTGCTTTCCTGAACCGTTGTTTCGGTCACGTGCTCTTCAGTTTGGTAAGTCCGAAAACTCGTGTCACTTTGAGTGTTTGCTTGTTTGTCAGCGGTAAGTTTTACTGCGACTGATGTTTGGCATTTCCGTGATTTTATCGCGCAGGGTGTGATGGGATCGGTGAGCATCCAAATTTCGTATTAATTTGTTATTGCTTTGTGTCAGGCAACGCCCGCTACTGGTAAATTCTACAAATTATTTCAAGAACATGGAAAATACTGCATGGGATTCCAAACTCCAGGGTTCAGTCTTCAGAACAGTTGCCAAACTAGATCAATTTGAAGTAGTTGGGTCACATACGGTACATCCCCTTTTAGTGTATATATATATATATATATTGGAGGATATATCGTGGTGGCCAGTGAATGTTATGGAGAAAGTAAAAAGCTTAACTACTGAACAGACTCTGGTATTTGGACGCCATAAGTGATACGGCTGAGTGGCGATGCTAGTGGCAGCCTTTCATCCGCTATTCTAAATGCTTTGTTTTCTCGTTGCTAAAAAAGTGGAAGGAGGAAAACTACCTAAAACCAGAGCCCAGTCGTGTGAAGTTGAACCTAACTGTTCTCATCGCACCGGGCATTTTAGTACCGTCCTTTCTCTTTTTGTCACATTCAGCATAAATACTAAAAACAGTCATTTGATTTAAACTGGCATCCTACAAAAATTGGATAAACTTTTAGAAGGGCTCTGATGCGATAACGGTATTGTCTATACAGTGTTTTTGCGTGATTGTCAAAGAATCCTTGAAATCTAGTCGGACATTCGCGTTGTTTCGCTCAGTATTCAAAGTTTCATAGATTAAACTCAGCAGCCCACTCAGACATGCCACCGATTAGAGGATGGTGTAGTGCGATGTTTGTTCTCCGATATTCTCTGTTGGATCACACACAAACCGATTCGGACTCGGATCTCCAAAACTACGCGGAAAACAAGATCCGAATGAACTTTTGATCCGAGCCGTTTATCATTTCCTTCTGGAGACATTGTTGTTGTCACAGTCAAAGGAACAACAATGATAGACAATCTGTCGTGATTACACAGAACTGATTCAGCAGTTATTTGCTCCCGCACGCATTTAGTTAATGGTCGTTCTTGGTATTGTCTGTATGTATGTGTATGTCTACGTGTATGTATGCGTGTGTATGTGTATAAGTATGTATGTGTGTTGCGTCTTTGTGAGCATGTGCTAGCGAGTAAACCAGAAAAATTAATCCTATTGGGATCACTTAAAAGAACGTGTCAGAATGCAAGATCGTATACAAGTACCAAAACGATTAATAAATGTGGCGGTCAACATTCCTTGACATTGTCACTAGCTGCCCGCCGTGGGTGGTGCTCCCGGTGCTACTTGGGGGTACATTTTTTCGCTAATATCACATGTCACGGACGTGTATGAGAAGTTTCAAAGACGCAGACGGTTCGGTTCCGTTGGATTAATATGCAAAAATGCGGATCGTCCCGGGGGACAAAACAAAATATGGTAAATCTAGCAAGGATAACATATGTCATCAAGACCGTTAAAGATGACTCTCGGTCGGATTCCCACAAATGGACAGTATTCCAGCAGGTCATTCTTGCGACTACACGGGGTTCAGTAATCATTCGAGATTCATTTGTATGCAAACATCATTTAGCTTAAGGGATTTACCAACTGCCACTTTCCAAACTCTTTTGCCTAGCTGACCAGGTGTCCCCAATCTTTTCCTTTTGTTACGTAATCTAGTGTAGCATAAGACATTACAAGGTCACCTGAATTAGCTAGCATCTGTTCTCATGAACTGCTTTGATTTCCCTCTCGGAGTCCACATATTACATCAACAATTTTCATAGATTTTGCTCCGTACACTCTCGAGCAGCATTTGGAAAGAACTAGCTTTCGAAAAGATAGAGCCGTTTCAATTTTCCTTCAACACTACAAATAACTGCACCAGTTTTCGGCAGATCCCCACGGGGACCGCCAAAAAACTATGTTGGTTATGGAATGTACACGTATCTGTACATTGCAAGGCACTAGCGGTATGAATGTTGTGGGTAGTCTCTGTTAAGGTTGTTACCCATAGCAACACATGCTCTTCCTCCGAAAACACCAATTTTCCTAGATTTGCATCTTACAAATACACTGTGCTATGGCTCTTATTGATGTTCCCGTTGTGGATGGTAATGGTGCTGTTGGCGATGATGATGTTTCTGATAACTGTTTAAACATTGCATCTAGTTGATTCACATAGATTACTTTGGTGAATGGAGACAGACAATAAGTCAACAATTAAGGCTGGTTGCACAGCTCCATCCTAGAGTGTGAAAGTTTCTTTTCGGTCTGTGAACTATAATCACAATAGGATGGATAGTTTTATCAGATTGCGTCAAGAACAACATGGTTCATCATTCGCTGATTCGATATCCCTAGACAAATTATCGCATAGAGGTGGAATTGAAAGAACAAGGATAAACGGAAACAAAAAATGACTCTGCCGATGCGAATTCAGTATAATAAGTATCAAAAGTGAAAGATCATCCTCGCCAAACTTGTCACCCCATCCCCACCCCAAGGCCTAGCACACTGTCACAGATAAAATAACTCTGACGAGGTCATTTTCTAACCACTGAGAGAGGTTCGGCTTTTTACATTACTAGTTTATTTAGTGATAATCCTTGTTTTTCGAGGCTTTTTAAGTCAGGATATCCAACACAAAAGGGGTGATGTTTTTGTTTGTACAAGTTTAAATTTGGTGCAATTCCACCGTTGACGTCACCTAGACTGAGCCGTCACGGGGATGACTGAAATTTCGTTGATTGATACTAATGGAGGGATTGACCAGTTGGGTAGTAGTCTTTGTTTTCTTTAATGATTACATCTTAATTTTTCCAAGATTGGCAATATTTCCTAAAAATCTGGACAGATTGCACAGTTCCGTTAGTTCTATCCTGTCCTACTGATGCTGATTGGATTCTGTAAAATACTACGTATGAACGATTGAGTATTTCATTACCCATAGCATCCCGTCGAATATTTTTATAGTACGAAGTGCAAACTGTACTGTATTGTACTGTACAAACGTGTATTCCGATCAGCAATAAAAAATCAACGTGGTTATCAACGTGAAGTAAGATCAGACTAGATGGTCCTCGTTCATCCAGGAGGAAGTAATTGTTATTATTTTTAGTTGCAGTTAGCTTGCGCGTTCTTTCTCAAATCTCCTTGCACACATACCCAGCCTTCTTAAAGTAGAAAACGGTCATAAGCATCCTCGGAAAAAGCAGAATCCAATCCACTGTCTACCTTTAGCCACATGTTGGAAAGTCTGTATGCCATGGCAACATGAAGACAGAACACAGAAGAATATTCTCACCCGTACAAAACAGGCAGATGTTGTTCCTTGGGGTGTTCTGTTGAATCGGACAGTTTTTTCTGTCCGGTCGCGGGTTCTGATTTTTTGTGTATACTCAAGAAACCACTCATTCATTCTTTGGCTCGGCAGTTCATTCCCTCGGCCTCAATCAGTTCCACTACTCGGCGTTTTATGTCACTTCATTACTCGCACCTGTCCGGTGTTTGCGACTGCGTGAGAAAATGCGGGCATATCGGCATATGAAACCAATAATCCAACAGTGAGACCAACAGATCCCCAAGGGAAGCAGGTGGCTTATTAGTGATCACTACTGTGTACGCAGAACAAATCTCGTCTGATTGAGGCTGCAGCATTTCCCCATTGTATCTACAGCAACAGCTATGGCCATTAGTATTATTATTACTATCGCCAACAACTTTGTTTTTCTTACGCTAGTTCGCACCCACTGCGTCATTCTTCAGCTTATTTCAGACTTGTCAAAGCAAGTCAGGATGGTGTAGACACATTCGAGACCGGAATGTGGTCATCGTTGCTGGGTCACGTTCTCGTATATCGGATAAGTGACATATTTAAGACGGACATATTACGACCTCGACATTTGCTGGTGGACTGGCCATCTGTGGGCCAACTCAATCTACGAATCGATGTGCTCAAGCTAGATGATGTGCAAATGATGCTTATTTTGGTTCAACGCTGAAAAGTTTCATAGTCATCTCCAATAACTCAACCCATAAATTTTTGTGCTTATTAATTAAAGGACCGGCCTCGGGGCATGAGTTTTGAAGTTAACCAAGGTGGCAGGCTTCGAACCAGGAACCTGCAAGTTGTTCACCCTCTGTTTTACTTTTTTAATGCCCGCGCTAATTAAAATAATTCGAGAGCAAATTAAAAACCCGCATGTCATACTGCAAACGAGACGGATTTTCACACGTGGCAATTTAGCAATCTGAACACCAGGTTTGCCAATGAAGACCAGTTTATTAGAATATCCTTAGCTGTTGATGAACATTTCCACGAACAGATCCTAGTCAGACTGGGTTTCTACTCATCACACGCAGGTTTCGATCAAACTCGCGTTTGAGAGATCAAAGCAGTCAAGCCCCCTACAAGAAACGGGTAAATTAATCGCTTCACCAATCCGATCACCTTTAACGCTTTAGGTACTTCAGTCCTTAGTTCGTACGCTTCATGTCCCAGGCCTCGCGATCGTTCATCCGATATTTTAACTTGTCATATAGTCATTCCGAAAACTCATCCTTTCCCTTCTCCTGGATCAGGGACAGTTCACGATTCCTCACACACAACGTCTGTTGACGCGCAATTCCGTCCAATACGATTGGTCTAACTGACGTGCTCATTCAAACGGTTCACTGCACTCTTGCATGTTGAACTCCTAACTAAAAGATTGCTTTTTACATGAGCAATTCTCTCACCCACCTCTTTCCTCATTTGAGGCCGTCGACTTCTCCAGTCGGAGTTAGCGAATGTTGGAAATTTGACATTTACCCTCCATTCTTGCATAGAACATTAAACGGCACTGAAGTTGGAGCTTCGCCCCTCCTACTTAAAAACGTAGGAATTAGTAAGGTAGAATTAAATTATTGCTCGCGTGTGCACATAGCGTCTCGTTTTAGGTGGATCACCCATGCGAACAAGGGTTACGTAGGACCGTTCAACGGAAAAGAGGTTGATTCTGCAATTTTAGGTGTTAGAGGTATGATGCATTAAATTTACACCTCATTAGACATGAAGAAATGAAATGTTGTCTACCTTTTTGTGATTGCCCTGACAGACCGCCGTGAATTAGAGGAGGCTTTTGATCAGGTAATTACTCACGACTGTGCACGAAAAAATGCGATTTTTTAATACTTTGTTTTCAGTTTGAGCTGCAGCCTTTGGTGTTCTTACTTCACTTTCAATCCGTGAAGTTAGCTTGCTTATTTGATGACTGTTGACCTTTCCCAAACGTAACATGCCTTGAGTGAACCCCCTAGATCGCACACTGCTTCTTGCTATCCATGGTATTGAAAATTTTCTCTTAATGCCGACCGCTGTCTTTGCGCCAAGCTAGTAGTCACTATTCTCATTTGCACCGTTCAAACCTTTGTCGTAGCCTCTAATAAGTGAAGTCCATGATTCGTTGGGAAATAGAAGCAACGTCTAAGAAGGCGGCGCAAAACGATCAATAATAACCGTCCAATAAAAGACTAAGGCATTTCGCCCCATGTTTAGAAAGCTATTCAACACCATTCTAAACTGTCTATTTTACTTCCCTAAAGTGTTCGTTCTACTTTTCTGGTGGTCTTGTTAAATGATTGTACTTTATGTTTGGAAGACTAGGAAACAACCTTCTTAATATCTGGTATCTACTGAACATCGACAACGAGGATTTTTTCGCACTTCGTTCAGGACCAATGTCGGCTAACACGAACACTGTTCCATTCACTTCGAATCGATCCAATTGGCTTGACTTCAAGTCAGTTTGTAAACATATATATATATCTCGATTTTCCAAACTACAACTAAGTTACCGGACTGACCACCTGTTTGAAAATTAATGCCGGGTAAATGGTTCAAAATGTATGAAGAAGGCCGAAAAATTCCAGGGACTGCGACCCTACAAGGGTCACGCCTTGTGAATGCATCTCATGACTTTTCTAATCAATGAAGGAGTAAATAGTACAAAATAAGACTGAGAACAATGAGAAACCCATTGGATGGACAAAGCAGATATAGTCAGTCGGTATTTTTATTTGAAAATTATCGGAAAATCGTATTACAGTTATGTAAATGAAGTTGACAGCTGGGTCAGAGGGTGCATTGACTGATTACATGTCCTGACTTTTTAGATTTTCATTGTCCAGCATAAATTGTTCGGGTTGGATATGGGCAATCATTGTAAGCAAATTTCCATTGCTTCGATTCGTAGCAGTATTACGATAATGATTTGCCAGGAACACAGACGAGCACGTTTTATCATCAATTTGCCCAATTACCACTAAGCTAATAAGTTCTTTATTGTTTAGATTAAAATTACACCACACGTCAGGAAGCTACAAACGGTTTACTTCTATTTATTTTTTATCATTCATTCGCAATGCACGCAGCACGGGAACTATTAGAAACTATAAATTTTTCAGGGTGCTTTGGTTGACGGTGCCGTCTTGTCATGACAAAGTATGAGGGGACTGACTTAATTTAGAATTGAAAAATCCTTTAAACTTTTTCACATCCGAATTCCAAGTAACCGGTGTGCATCAAAACGCCGGCTTTTTGCTTGTCATGAAGCCCGCTGACCGCCATTGGTTTTGAGTTAAATTGCAAGTTTGATTATCAAACATTTCCAACCACTATGCAATGAATTACCTGTATTTACTCCTGCAACCAGCCTTGTTGGTACGTTCCGAGTGGACGACTTGTCCAGTTCAAAAAGAACAAAGCGGCTAAGAAAATATGTTGTTTTTTGAGTGTTTCCGAGGGGCCAACCACTAATTCGGCCAACTATTGCACGGAATACTTCCACTGTCATATCGATTACCCAGTAAGTGGAAGCCCAACTATGATCACCCTATCCCATTTATCGGTGATGCGATAGCATGCCCGACTCCACTTCACATCCACACATCCACCCAGAACTATGCACACTTCAGTGGAACTGTTGTGCTCATTCTCTATGCCTTAGGTTCATGTTTTATGAACGCTAATTGGAAGTTTAGAATTTGTTGTTTGCCTGACTTGTGCTCTCCTTATATCCAGGCCGGGCATATTGTTAAAAACAGTTCATTTTCATATTCCCGGGTGCCATACCCGTTCTGATAAGGACAGCCGGTGCATTCCAACTCAGTTTCGTAATTCATTTATTCAATATGTACTATTCGGATGATGATAACGATGATGCTGATAAGGGTTCGGGTGATGATGATCGTCACATGAGCAACCTGTTGTTAATTGGTTTATGATAAAATTTCATTGTATATAGTATGAAATAACAGATTTTGTTTGTTTTCACTTCAAATTGTTCCTGGCATCCTATTGCATTAGTATACATCCATTTTCTTGATTTTAGATCACACAGGTAGTCAGAATGAAACAGCGAAACAACGCATGTAAAGATTTTACAGTTAAATCTCTTGGATTAATTCAACTTTGCCTTCCTCACTTTGATCACAGTCTAAACGTCGCGTTCAACAATCAGCCGTTTATGAATAGCGCTTACCGGAATTTAAAACATGTTAAAAATGAACAATTCTTACAGTCGCCATCATCGTCGTCGTGCGGTTTTGTAGCAAACAAAATTTTAGCAGTATTTTTAATGACTTACTTGAACCAAATGAGGTTTGATCAACTGCTAGCGGTGATCCACTGGTATCCTGAGAAGAGTAGGACGAATTGTTCGGAGTTTTATTGATCAGATCCATCCAACCTGGCAATCGGGATATTCTGGCCTGGTTGGTGGTCTCACCTTTATCGCCACCCTCAGCATGTCTTCGGTATGGATCTGATCCAGGTGAATTACCGATCTCATGACCATCGTTAATACACTGGCTACCGTGTGCGCTGATCCGATGGCTAGTTACATTGCGAATCGTAGGTCTCGCATTGAAATCCCCAATTACTTGATTGGCTTCTCTACCACCACACGCACGACTCCCGCTTGAAAAATACGGTCCATTGGAAACGGCAGCGTTAGGATTTGTGATTTTTGAAACAGAGTAAAACTGATCATTATTATTAGTAATGTTGGCGACGGACACCGTGTTCGAAGAGGCGGCGGTAGCTGTAGCTGTGACGTTGGAATTGCTACGGTCCGCATTGCCTGTGGCCGCAACAATAGGATTAAATATAGGTGACAATGGCCACAAAGACCCAGGTGGTGAGTTTTTGGTCAGTGCTAACATTTGTTCAGCCAACGTAGCGATCAAAGTGGCGGTGTTTTTTTGTTCATTTGATACCGGACGGATTCCGACTGAGTTCGCTGAGTTGGTTAGAAAAATGGGATGGGAGAGCTCAGGTGCACTGCCATCCATGAAAGGGCGAGTAAAACAAGATAACTGCCGATGGATTTGTCGTTGATGCTCTGCTAGATTGGAATTCCCGGGTTCATTGGACAGGATCGGTGGTGTTCTGGTCGACATTTCGTTACTACCGAACATATTGGGAATGGTCTCTGGCCGCAATTGTGTTTTGGCCCCTAAGAGAGAGTTTTCATTTCCCATGCTTTTTAGGCGCATTGTTTCCAGAATATCCGACTGGATCCACTGTTGATACAGTTGATAGAACCTTGCCGAACTTGTGGTTGGCGTGTAGTCTTGCGATAAATAGGGTTGTGAGTCGGCTAACATCGATTATACACCTTGTTCGAAATGGATTGGTTTGGTGAGATCCTTGCACCTGTGACGATCAATTTGGTGCGGAGATTAGGGTGCCCGCTCGAAAAACTAACTTTTTAAATGGGACGTGTTGTGTCTTTGAATTCACTATGTATCCCTGATGGGAGGTGGCCAGAGGTCGAAGTCACGCTGTTAAGACAAACGAAATCAACCACTGATTGGTCTATTTTTGGTAGTGGTGCGTTGTGCTGTAGTGCGCACGTACGTCCTGGCTGTGCGACCGGAACAAGTGAAGGTGCTCAGCCGCTCGAATTTTTCGGTCAACAGGCCACTCAAATGCACGTCTGGTGCTACAGGCTACAGCGTGTGCACGCACATTCGTTGTTACTGCTCTTTCAAGCCTCACCCCTCTCAGCAGTTACACAGCCAGTTCCGGAGAAGAAATATACAAATGCACGGTCGCAGAAATTCACTCGCGCTTCCGCATGCGTGCGTACGTGCGCAGATACGCGGCCATGCAGACACGCGCAGTTGAGGGTGATAGGGTCAGATGGAACAAGACTTAAGCCAATCACAAAAGCGCGTGATGCGGCTTTCGTTGCGGATAATTGGCTGGCCGTTTCGGATAGTTCCTTCGGTGAGTAGTCACACACAATTTCAAGACTCAAGAGATTAGGCACGCCAATATTAACATCCTAGGGTCTGACATGAGAACCGGAAGGTGAGTGCAGATACTAGCTGGTAAGATTGCGAATCATCTGTTGTGAACAATTTTATTGCATGAGTGTGCACCAAAATCGCGATGCTGCAACTAAAATACTCAGCAGAAAAAGTCATTTAGGGATATCATGAAAGGAAAACCGTCTATCCGTAGTAATCAGAGTTATCCATAGTGTTTTATAGCATATTTGGACATTCTGGTTTTAGCCGGAATGAAGAGAAACATGACTTCGTATTTTGTGCTCTTTTTATCAGCCTGCTCTTCCCTTTTCTGCAGATGACACAGAGAATTATCTATCCCGTGGACAAGAACAAGAAAAGCAAAAATTGTGGTGATTAATGACGGGATCGCAATCTATAGTAACAGCATGTTGATTTGCGGAACAACCCGAAATCAGTTATGATAATCAGGTGAAGAGTTGTTTCCGTCGGTAGTTCCCGATGGACTCCCTAGCACTGTATACTAATCAATTAAAATTTCGTTGTTTGCAATCTTTTCTTCCTCATCTATGAATGAAATCCCGAGGCACAGCATTTTCAGGCAGGGAGTGGACGCCAACAGAAGACTGCCAGGTGGCCAAATTGACCGGCCGCAGACAGACTCGAACCCGCGACCTTTGGGTGGATAAGCCGGGAAGTTGACCTTTTGATATGGGCTCTTGGAGAAGCTTTGAAAGCGCAAAGATCAGAGTTCCTCAGAAATGCTTGTTCCTGGATAGTAAAGAACGGCGACTTGTTTCCACGTCATCAATCTAGGTGTTGTTTAAGGCTGACGAGAAAATGCAACGGTTGTAAAACGAGCTATCGTGCATGTTAAATTCAGTAATACGTAAATAAAGAATCGTTTATTTGAATAGCTACATATGCTGGAAGCAGTTCATCCCATGTGGTACGTTTGGATTTCGAGGTATTAGATGTAACGTAGAACTGTCTAAAAAGTGCTGAAACGAAACGCCTCCAGGAAATATCGATTGCAATGCATACCGCGATAGCTGGTCTTCTCAATCAATTATTCCTAAATCACAATAGTCAGTTTGTTCTAAACGATATTTGGTTATGGATGGAGATGAAGCCATCAACCGGGTACAAATTAAACCCATCTAGCTGTATGATTTATGACTGCGATTGCTGTAGTATAGTGCTTTCTGTATCTTTCCACTTTCTTTTTGAGTTCCTTTTGCTACTCTATAAAAGGATTGCTATACAAAATAGATAGACAATAATGCAAAATACTGATGAATAATTCGGCTGGGAATCACTGTTCATCTACGATAATTCGGCGCAAGCGCTTATAAAAATGATATATATATATATATATACATATATATATATATATATATATCATTTTTATAAGCGCTTGCGCCGAATTATCATAGATGAACAGTGATTCCCAGCCGAATTATTCATCAATATTTTGTATTATTGTCTATCTATTTTGTATAGCAATCCTTTTATAGAGTAGCAAAAGGAACTCAAAAAGAAAGTGGAAAGATACAGAAAGCACTATACTACAGCAATCGCAGTCATAAATCATACAGCTAGATGGGTTTAATTTGTACCCGGTTGATGGCTTCATCTCCATCCATAACCAAATATC
>LUCM01001958.1:0-18861 GCA_008360955.1 Fasciolopsis buskii | reverse complement strand
GATATTTGGTTATGGATGGAGATGAAGCCATCAACCGGGTACAAATTAAACCCATCTAGCTGTATGATTTATGACTGCGATTGCTGTAGTATAGTGCTTTCTGTATCTTTCCACTTTCTTTTTGAGTTCCTTTTGCTACTCTATAAAAGGATTGCTATACAAAATAGATAGACAATAATGCAAAATACTGATGAATAATTCGGCTGGGAATCACTGTTCATCTACGATAATTCGGCGCAAGCGCTTATAAAAATGATATATATATATATATATATACATATATATATATATATATATATCACCAGGATCTAGTTTGTAGCGTCACGAGTGTGCATGGAAGCTCTTCGTTGAAGAGTCCACAGAAGAACCACAACTGTCATTCGTTGATAATACTTTGTCATTTGGGCTGAGCAAACCTTAGCAACGAGGGCAGAATGTCGCAGACTATGCGTATGCATATATAGAAAGTGTAAGTAGTACCTGGACGAGTGGACAAAATTTGCCAGGGAGCACACGACCGGTTTCGCGGTTATTGTCGCTCGTCAAGTATGCATACCCGGTGCTCTCTTGTCCAAACTTCCTCATGCTTGTACCCTTCGAATTTGCATGTTTCACCAGGATTCCTACAAATTAGATTCCGGTCGGGCGCTGAATTTTGTCACTAAATTAGGCATAGAGACACACAAATAAGGATTTGGTGAACCCGTTTAATTGGTCGAATAACTGAGGCGAGTTTTCGAAAGATGGAGTAGGGGAACAAGAGGGCGATGTGGTTTCATGTTCAAAGCAGAGTTTGCACCAACCTGCGAGCAACAAAATGAAAGCTATTGGCCGGAAAATCACCGTTTACTTACGGGTGTTCTCATTTCGTTGTCTTAAATTCCATGAAAACAAATCATAGCCCAACGGGATAGTATATTGAAAATCCACAACTCCAAACATTACGGTAAGCATACATGCGAGATTGTCATTTTTGTGGACCGGTCGCGTGAGGAACATAATAGTTGTACCTAGCGGAATGCTTGTTTTTAAACCCCGGCCGTTCTGATTCGCCAGATTTTAAGGAAATCTTGGTCTGTCTCAGAAAATGATGAAATAACGGAAGAATTAATTCTTAGTAGCAAAATCATTTGTTCTCTAGTACCGACATCCAGCTTACCGTTAAGACAAGATGGATGTTAGTACATTCAGTTTGTTAGGAATTATCGACAGTGCTCGTTCATTGCACGCACACTGGGATACGAATCGGGGACAATGAGTTTGATTCAGGCTGTTCGGGAAAAGTTCAAGGCTTCCCATAAGAAACATCCAAGCTTCTCCGATCTTGTATGGCCCTAGACCGTTGGGCACAAGCATTGGACTCCTATAACAGAAGCACGACAAATACATTAGAAGCGATATAAATAGCCCTGCTAACTAATCAACGTAATGTGCTTCATAAAACCTCTTCATACGCTCTTGCCAGAGGGTTCATCTAGTTTAGCCGGCTAACTATGGTGCTTGAGATATTCGCCAAACGTGAATGTTGACTGGTAAGTGAGGGATAGGTTTTAGGGATCGTCAAACAGTAGTCGCACGACCAGGAGTTGCATTTATCCAACTGGAGTGTTTCATTCCACAGTATTTGGCACAGAAAAATGTTCAGTATTATTAAATAAGCGTTTTATCGAAATTCCCATTAATCATTGAATCCCAATTTACATATAAGACTCCGAACTTCTTCAAGATGGATTGTATGCTGTGAAGTCGCATGATGAAATCATGTTTCCCGGGGTTCAACTCCGGCCACTGGCGCTGAAATTCCCAGATTAGCCGTGGGTGAATGAACAGTTTGCGGGTTTATATATGAATTAGAAAGGAACAAAGTGCCATTATAATTATCATTGTTACTTTTAATATTGTTTTGATTTCAAATTCCTAACAAAGATCAGTGGATTTGATGCACCAGGTGCTTTTTCGTCCTCAGAATGACCTGCCAATCAGTGGATTTCCGGGTCTGGTAACGTAACCCTTCGTTGCATGGATTTTCCTTTCTACTGGACAGTCTAGAGCATTCAGGTTGCACTTTTGTTTTACATTTAAGAGTAGAGGATGGGATCGTGATTGATCACTGAAGTCATCCTGGCGTACGCCACCGACCTCTTAGTTTCGCACATGCCGCAAGGTTTACAATTTTGAAATTCTAGGCCCTTCAAAATCTAATCATTATAATCCTCACAACGACACCTTTGAAACTTTTTTGACAGACCACCGGGTGGAACAGCCGTAATTTTAGATGGGGAACTTTTTTCTTGCACTGCGGAGGCCCCATTTGATATTGTATTTCTGACGACCACGTACCAGAGTGATCACGATTTACCGCCTGTCTGTGGGACCGATGGTTTTGACGATTTGCTTTGAAAAGTTCGAAATCTTCCATTCGATTTCATTTCTTTTCAATCCAAAAGAAAGAACCATCGTTCAGTGTCTGGGAAAGACAAAAATACGAAATCTCATTTCCGATTACTGTGCTACTCGCGTTTTTTAAGGCAATTCCATATTGCGGAATAGTCCGCTTAAATATCTTTTCATTGTATCAAAAACTGATCAAAATGTGTCTAGTGAATAGATTTATCAGCTCAGACAACACAGACTAACATCCACAAGTAGATCTGGAACACTACCAATCAAGGATGAACTAAATTATTCTTAAAAACGCATTTTTTTAATTTTATTCTTTCACCACTTATTATTAGGGAGCGAGCAAATTTCGTGACCCTTCGACTGAAACCGGAACTGGCTCTTACTGCTTACTCATCACCGATATTAATTTTCCTACTCCTTTCCTACTCTTTTTTTGCACACCATTTCCTGTAACATTCCTTTCCGCTTTCCTCAAATTTTACTCATCTATCGATCGATCAATCTGATTTTTTGCATACTGAAACACTATTTCTTTACACATTTCCTAGTACTTATAAGTGCTTTAGCCAAGAGATGATATTACCAAAAAATGCAACCATTTTTCCATTGGTTTATTCTCCATGGCACTTGTGGCGTCCAGTGCCGTGTGAACAACAAAAACTGAGTAATTATTTGAGTTACGGGGAACGAGGCATAAAAAACCTGTCTCGTAATATTCACAAACCCTCTCGCACGTTCATTTACAATGATGTGATCGATATAAAACAAAATTTTGTCACATGTGTTTGTTTCTGGGGCAAGATGCACTACAGGTAGATACCTCAGTTTCACCTGTTTTTCAGTTTGTTTGTTTGTTTGCTTCTTTTCTTCTGTCGTCATCCAAATCCTTATCCGTACGCAATACGGCGGAGCGTGTGTGTGTGTGTGTGTGTGTATGTGTGTGTGTGTGTGCGCCCTAAAAGCTTTTTAGCTTCTTCCTGTCGGTCAGACTCGTGAAACCTGAATTTTGTCCTCCTCGATGTTTTCGCCTCTTGATCAAATTAGAACAAAAGTCTCATTAGCACGGCTGAGTTGAGTCAGAAGTTTGCGAATTTACCGCCTGTCAACATTCCCTGCCCTCATTCTCGTCTCTCGACTCTTCTCTCAACTTCTCTAATCCAACACGAGATCCTCACGGTCATCAGCCTTGTCGTTTTCGTAGTCGTAGATACCGTCGTCTTCGTCTTCGTCCTCGTCACCGTCGTCACCGTCATCATCTTCCTCACCATCTCCATCTCCATCGTCATTCTGGTCCGCACCGTCATTGCCAACAATGATCACGTGCACATGGGAAGTTGAGTAACCCTCCTTAAAATGGCACATTTTCTGGTACCTGTCAATCTTCCCCGATCTGAGAGCAGCGCTAACCACAGGAAGCTAAAGTCAATGATAATAACCATGATGACGGTGATCGTAAGTGTTCGGAGAGATATGAGAACTCACGTGCATACGCACACACCCACACACATGCACACGAACTTGCACCATATTATTTGTTAACACGAACACAATTTGAACTTCCTTAGTTGAGTGGCATGTTATGTTTCCGTCCAAATCGGAGAGTCTACGAGTAGTCAGACACCTGCTCACGAAGTTCGTGACACTGCCACAGAAACAGAAACGTACGCACATCCAGAAGGAAATACCTGTTGTTGTGTGTGTTGATTTGTTCCGTCCGCCGAACCAAATCGTTCAAGGTGGGTAGTAGGTAGTTAGTACGTCAGTCCGTTATTCAGTCAGTCATTTGGTACATAGATCGAGTTTGAGGCACACTTGATGGATTTGTCGCTCTGTCCCATCAAACCTAAAGCCGGACACTACTTTACTCACCGACCTGTCGCATACACACACACACACACACACATACTCAAGCGTACATACTTTTCCACTGGTCCTCCGGTGGGGTTTGACTGGGTGGGATGGACGAGACAAATGCTCATTTAGATGAACCAAATCCCGATTTTCGAGTGCTCCCAGATATTCATTGATTGCACTGAACAAAGCATTGAGGAGGAAGTCACAGGTGCAATTTGCCACTCATTGATAACGCGTTCGGGCGGATATAAGGGGACGCGTTGAAAATGAGTGAGTGGTAAATGGACAAAAATCTGTGCACCCTCATCCGTCTTGTTCCTTTCATTCCGTGTTTTGTTTTGATCTTCTTCTGCATCTGGCCCAAATGATTCCGTGTTCACGCACTGCCACATCTTGTCTGTTTTTTTTCAATTTTTCCCTATTACGAACGGATATTTTTTATCAATCTCCCTATGCTTCTCTATGCGCATGTGCACTCGGTAAGCCCCACCCCATCGTCTCTGTAACAATGGGTTGCAAAGAGAGAAAGTGGTGCGAAGTATGCGTTGATTTCGCTTCAGACGACGAACCCATAGGCGCATATACGCAACACGCATACAAATATATACGTGCCCACATCCCCCTCAGTCAAGTGAACACGAGCAGACTTTTTGATTTCCGAAAAGCTAGTGGGTAGGATCGAATTGAAGGAACCAGACCTAATGGTTGTTGATTCAATTCGATCGAACCGATAACAAGGGGTTAGGTAAATCAGAACTCACACGGTCGTGGAGATGCTCGTGCTTGCCCACGCACGTACGCAAACCGACTGGCCAGATGAAACACTTATAATTGAGTATGGAGCAGAATACTAGTGATTATGATGAGGATTCAAAGACTGCTCGCACTGGGCTTTGATCTACCCACATTGCGGTTTGCTTGCATGTATTTTTGTTCCAGTTGACTGAACAAAGGTGAATAAGATGTTGCTCGGTCAAATACAAAAATTGATTGATAAAACATTAGTACATTTGCCGTTTGTGCTTCAACGGCCGTCGAAAGTGTAGACCGCAACTATGAAGACCGTGAACATGGGCTTAGCTTGTTTTCACAAAATTGGTTCTGCTTCCCGGCGAGGTTTGCTTCATCGATCCCGTCTCCGAATCTGATGGATGAAGTCACGCGGATAAAGATAGAAAACAGTAAAGTCAGTTAATATGATCAGGCCCGATCCAACGGATTTGCTTCACAATTGAATGGTTACTTCGATTAGTTTGAAATGGACGGTCGTGTTAGGATCGGGAAGTCAGTACACGCAGATATATTTATTGGTGGAAACTGTGACGGGCCTGTGCGCACGTGCGGATTGGTACAAAAGAAGATAGTGCAATGTGCCTACAGACTAATCCACCAGTTTCGATCAGCTTTGTTCGAGAAAATTGGTATTTCTGCAACGAATCATCCTCATGAAACCAGGCTTTCAAAGCTACACGTGAACACCCGTCTTGTTCGTGTGCAAGAAGCCTATGCCATAGAAGCTAATTACTGCCTAGGCGAGTGTTACTTTTTTCTTTTAATTATCCAATGACACTAAGTGTTGATCTAAAGTGAACCACTGAATTCCATATAGGATTCTCCCCAATCGTTCATCTGACTGAGTTTAAGCTTCACCGACATCTCAGTGTGTAAGGGCTGTGACAGTGGGATCGAACGACTGGCATTCCGTAGAATCGTTAGAAGCGTGAAGGGATGATAAATCCACTTAACAATCACATGTTGATTCGTCGGAAGGTTTTCGTCGGTCAGGCAAAGTTAACCTTCAGAAAGGGGACGCAAGGCCTGAAAGTAATGGTTTTTCTTCTCAATACTATGTTCCGCATACGGATGGATGAACAAAATTTCGCCCGAAGCACAACCGGTTTTGCGGTTACTGCCGCTGGTCAGGTATGCATACCCGGTACTCTCCTGTCCAATCATCCTCATACTTATATTTGTTACATAGATTAAATTTTGCGCATCAAGTTTCCAGTAGGTTTGTATACACAGGAGTACGAATTATGGGTAAACCAAATTGATTAATGTCATAAGATGTGTCTCAGTGGCATGATGTATCTCAGTGGCATGATGTATCATTCCCATACCTGGTTGTGAAACACGATGAGGCTGTTTGTTGACGGCCGCATGTACACTTGTAAGATTTAACAATTCATCATGGATGGAGTACTTCATTCCATTGGGCGTGCTGTACACTTTTGTGTTAACATTTGCCCGCGTGACAGTAGACCTCATACCGGGTTTTCTTTTGAACTCTAAGTGCGCCAGTCGATGGCTTTGTCGCTTTAACACAATAGACGTATCTTGCCGAGAGTTCTCAAAGTTTATTGGCTTCTTTTTGGAAATTCGGCACTACTTAACGCAAGAACCCCACATGTCATTCGAATTAAACTGTATCAACAGTCCAGAAGAAAACTAGTGATGGTACTTTTAACTAACTGCTGTAATTTGCACAGCCTCCGCAATGCAAGACGATTAAACCATTACCCGAGAGTACTTACCGACGTCTTAAAAAGTGAATCTCCATGTGATTCTTAAATTGACTTATTATCCATTCACGCTCCTAACGATTCAGATGAAATTCTAATGAGAAACTAAGAAAGGAGCGCACTAATATAGGGATGGTTGAACAGGAGAGTACCGGGTACGCATACATGGTGAGCTGCAGTAACCGCGAAACCGGTTGTGCTTCCGGCGAAATTTTTTTCATCCATCGGTGAATTTGCCACTGATCTTATCTCAAGTTATTTGATGGAAACGACCAAGATTTTCTCTGTAAACTGGCAGGGAGTGAAGAATTATACTCCAGTAGCCTATTCACTAATATATTTATATACGTGCAACAACAAACGATTCCATTTCAAGCTGTTCCCGTTATTGAGAGCTCAAGTCATCGCTTCCCATCAACTGGATAGCATAGATGAAAACAGAATCCCTACCACTTGTTTACTAATTTATTAATTCGAATATTTCTGCTCACTTGTCGCTTTTCGATCGATTCTTCTTACGGGCAAAATAGCTCTGGCAAAATCAGACTGAAGCGTATGCATTCGTATGTGCTCGAGTGTGTAGGTGCGCGCGCACTGGTGTAAACTGGGTAACCCCAAACCTACCATTGAGCACGTCGAAACCAGAGTCCATTTTCGTAATCACTGATGGCATTTGCCTGCGGCACATGGTGGAACCAATGAACTCGCACCGGACTGAGTCAATCAGCGTTGAAACTGCTCACAGTATGTCTGAACAGAGTTAAAATCCACTCAGCATAGGTGTTAGACAACGTTAACACCGGGGCAAGCGCACAAGTATGCATGCAGACAAAATGCACACACTGCTGACTGTGCACTTGAACATACATGAACCCGGCGGAATTGAGACGAAGCAAACGAGAAGGAGCCAAGAAAAACGAAAGCATGAAAAAGAGTGAAAATAGCAGCATTTCTCTCTGTCTTGGTGGGCGGGTAGGATACGAAACGAGCGAGAACGTGATAATATTTGACCAATAATCTACCCTGAGGCACCTACTTCACTTGTCGCCGTTGTTCTGGACATAAACGTTCGAGTAACAGGAAGTATGACTTGACTCATCACAGTGGCTCGATAGCACACAAGCCGATATACGACTGAATTAAGATAAAAGAAGTGAAAGAGTGACCAAGGAAGGAAAGACTTCGAAAATTCGGATCCAGAAGATTGTATTTGTCGCTACAACCTTCAATCAGTCGTAGCCATTCCTTACGTTGTTCAAGGGACCGAAAAGAGTAACCGGCTTTGATTTAAAATACCAGTTTCCTGTCTGCCTCGATGTGCAAATAATGGCGAAGATGAGCCGAAGTTCCAAGTCACATACAGCGCACAAGAGACAATGGCTCTATTGGAAATTTAGGTGTGCTTCAATCGTTGGATATTTAAAGTTGAGTACAGCGCTGTCTTATTTAAATCGGGCCGCCTGAAATGACTACATTTAGTATGCTATTTAGTCAACCCGATACGAAATTGGATCTGTGACCAGATGAGATCAGTCAGTCCCACGTAAGACGTCTGTCTTAAATGCTCATTGAGCCAAATTTGGGCAAAAGTTGAAAATGACCCATTTGTCACCAAAATCGCTGACATTCTGCGATGACTTAATAAAGGCAAGTCTTGTCATGTTATCTGGTGGGGTTCATGTCACTCAACGGGGTGAGCAAAGTAAAAGTATATTCAAAATTATGGTCAAGGTTACCAGTTTATCAATCAATAAATCCGAAGAATGGTACGAGATCGAAGACTCTCTGACACGCGACAAGGAATCATGCTTGTATATAAAAACATGGACATATTTATACAACGAACTGTAGGGAAATTTGCTAGATTTGCGATCGATTTTTTTAATCTGGAGGGTTCAGTTCTATTTGCTGTTAAAAAGCAACTTGGAATTCAACTAAACTTATCGGAACAGACCAATCGGACACCTGGACGCAGTCCTTCTGACTGATTCATTGTAACGGAATTTCAATTGTACCGGTGAGTTTGCTTGAGTCGCATCGATGAGACTTTTCTTTCTTCCATTCCAGAACTTCACTGGCCCGTCGATTGTCGTGAATGAAACACGATGGAAAATGCCGATCGACTACAACTGAAACCCCTCCGAACAATTGGTTAAACCGATTTTTATCGATCGACACTGATATTAATCGTGTTTGTTATGACTTCCGTTCTGTTGTCTACGCATTTTGTGGTCCAGATCCGTCCAGCTTTCGTGATTCGTAATCGATGTCTGATGTGTCATACTGCAAAATGTGTGCATCAAATGTTAATGTCTGGATCACTACTAAGACGAAATTTGACGATATGGGTTCCTTGGATAGAAAAATCCCATTTTAATGTGGAAAATGAGCGACAGTCAAAATACAATGGGATTTTGACTGAACTAATGTGATCATCAGCGGTGAGAATGCTAGATTTGGCTTGAAATTTTGGACATGTATACTATAGCTATGACTTTCGGAGGAATACGGTGAATGTCAGTCATCCAGCCTTGTGTTGTTGCTCTATTATTTTCTGGAGTGACCTTTCTGTGAACGGCAACTCGCAGTTGGCCAACCACAAACAGCATTCGTCCAGTGACTGGTCTCTTCTGTTGCTGAACTACAATCTTCTATCAGGCATTCTAAAAAGCAGACAATGAATTACACTTTTCCAGTATAGTGACATGACTGTTCAGGCAGCTACATTCGCTAGACTGTGACTGCTGCTCAGTGATTTCATGGACATGGACCAGCCTGTTCAAAGGACAAACTGTTCTCGAAATGAAAATGTCCCGGGTTGATTAACCAGACTTTTGTGTGTAGAAGGATCTTGGATCCACTTGCAAAATGGGACATGAATTTGTATCAGTGTAACTATTTGTTACGGATGCGATGCAGTCACTAGCAATAACTTATTGTTTTAGCTATATGTCCGGGATAAGCTTGGTAACTGATCTCCCCTGTGTGACGGTATCCGGAACCGATCGATCTGACTCGGTTGCTTCAATTGTACACATGTTGAACATTGTCAATGGTCGACTTGCTAGTATACCAAAGTTAATCAATACGAACAACTCCATTTCAGTTTGGGTTAACAGCATATCGTGTACCATAGTTTGATATCAATACTACCATCATCTAATTTATTCATCTCACAAACCTGGGGATTTGAACGATTGTGCCTTGTTTGAAAAATCCGCACGCTTTTCTGCCTTTTGTTGCATTATTTCCCTAGATATTTTACCTTAATTAAGCTGTATGAGGAATCTGTTAATTTGTATTTTCTTTTTTACTTGTTACGGATGCTTTCTATTGTACTCATCAAATGTTTACTCGCGCAATGCAAATGAATTGCATCAAGAGCCAAATACTCGTCGATTGTTGGTTCGTTTCTTGATTCTCACGGTGGCCATCAGGAGGTCTGTGACAAATAACAGCAACTTGTTTTGTAGCATCAGTGTTAAATAAATGGTTGATAATCAGTCTCCATAATTGGATATTTTGAATTTCAGCCTAGGCAAACGAAATTTTTCACGAGTCCCATGAAACAAGCAGGCCTTGAATCCATGAATTTCACTCGGCGGTATTAAGTATTCGGCCAATTTTATGATGTCATTGATTTATTTATTCAGTTATTCTAGAAAAGATATGTGTTGGTTTCTGAACTCGAATTTACAGGTAAGTTCACAGAACTTTTGTCGATAAATCTACCATGTGTAATCTGGAACTAGAAAGACCACCATTCAAGTAGTGTCACCGGGGTTTCCCTTGGAGTTCAAATGTCCGAAAAATTGCAAAAAATTCAACGGCATTAGATTCATATGGTCAATGCAAGTCACACTTTCAGTTACCTGGAATTAGATTATTCAGAAGCCCCCAGCAATGGTTTACTAATAATATTATTATTGCTCCTGTTCTTCTTCTCAATATGTTATTATTATCATTATTATTATTATTAGTAGTAGTATTATGATCTCCCCTGTTCTACTACAGTTTTATAGTCTGCGGTTGTTTGGGCTAGATCAGTGGTGGTTAGTACTTGCCTGGATCATGTTCTTCCGGTAGACTCAACTGCAAATTCACAATTTTGGGTGACCTTCAGAGATTTCATATCTTCATCTTTAATTTGATAAATCATTGGTTTTCAACCTATCGCGGAATTTTATTCTTTCACGGTGAACATAAAAATTGTTACTTTTATCCCTAGCCAAAATTGTGACTGCAGACTAACGGGAAAGATTAGTTGGCCCATCCAAAATGGAATTCCATTAACTCACAAAGCATACAAGGGTAGGCGACCGGTTACTTACTGGGCATCTGACTGGTCACTATTCATTTAACTTGTCGCACGGATGAGGGTTCTGAGTGGCATATAGAGAAAAACAAGAACTGGTTAAATGGTGCTCCTATTACCACATCAGTTGCGATTCCCGTTTGTTCACAAAATCAGACCACAAAGACCGACTGACAGTCAAACCAAATATGGCTGTTGAGTACCACTCAGTCTTTCTAAGCTCATCCCCATGTACGCACATGTACATGGGCAAATCTGCCGCACACATCCCTTTCTCGGTTTCATGTCGCGAGGGATGAATAGTCTAAAGCCAAAATGTGACTTTGCATTAGTTGCGCTGCTGTCTGAACTGCACCGACAAATAAACTGTGTGGAGTGTTGCCTGAATATGCCACTTGTTCCCTCCTTTTTTATCCTTTTAACCAGACGGTTTTTATTTTGAAGTCATTAATCTGGATCATCCGATTTTTAAGCTCTCGTATACGTAAAGCACACACAGATCACACAATGTGGGTGGTGATGACGACTCGGCTAATTCCAACGATTCCGGTGATGATTCAGGGTTATTATTGCCATTCTGTTGATTGTTACGATGTTTTGTTTGTGCACTGCTTTTAACCGTTAAATTCCTTGATTAACGAAACAACAGTGTACATCATTTTCATGAAGGGTTATGCGACCAACAGAGGGCTGCCAAGTTTGGATGATTCGAATCGGCGACCATTTTTCCAGGCGCCACGAATTTAACCGCTTGACCAGCGCTGACGACAATGATGGCGGCTATAATTCAAATGATGGAGACAATGACAGTGAAGGCAAGAACAAGCTGCCCAGAAAAGCATTGGGTTTAAAAATGTTTCGGAAATTCGTTGCTTTCCAACAAAGATCAGAAAACTTTAATTGATTTTACGCGCTTGTTTTCCAATCGCTTATTTCACAAACTTATTCTTCATCCTTCAGAACAAACGAATTTTCTTTAAATTGCCGTGATTATTCCTGCCACTCGCACATCTGTCAGCCTCACTTTCGTTGATAAAGACGTCGTCGTCGTCGTTGTTGTTGTTGGTGTTGTTGTTCGTTCGTTCGTTGTTATTGTTGTTCTCGTTATGGTTGCCGATGGGGATGTCCTTATAATGTTCTAACCAGAAAAGCAAAGTTCGTGTTTCCCGCAAACTTCTCGACTTGTCTGCTCCCACGGAAGATCGTACGGAACAGTTGCATGCTCATCCAAACCGGAAGATCTCAGTCTGTTAAAAAAGTAGGGCAGGAGACATTGGGCTATTGAGAGAGCACTAGGAAGTGACCGGAAACGTGCGATCAACAGGAACCTGAAACTTCGATCACTCTAGGCCTTTTCGTGTATACCCTCGTATTTGTGTGTGCGGACTGAGAAAAGAGACAAACCTATTAAATAAAAAAATCAATCAGGTATCGGATGTTTTTCGGTTTTGTATGGCCAAATTAAATGGTATGATGCGAGAAAACAAGGGATGACGTGTTCACAATATGCGATTGCATTTTCCGGCGAAAGAGTTGAGAAGGACGAATATTATACGTGAGTCAACTTTCTGTTGCAAAAGAAATAGTCTGTGGACTACGCAACAAAGAAACAAAATCCGTGATCTGAAAACTACTACTGTCATCGTCAACACCGCTATTGCTACTAATCTTACTGTTCTGAGGCACCATATTGTCAGTTTAACGAAGTTCTTTCGATGAAATTCATTGAAGGCAACCATTCCGGATCATTTGCTTATGAATTTTCTGGTTAGTAGTGAAAAAGTATGCACTAGTCTGCCGAATACAATTAATTGTCAACGCCCATTTAGCCCATGAAATACCAAACTAACGATTTCACACTCATATTCATAGAATTCGATGCCAGACTGGAAACGGAATGAATTATTATTGGGTCAACCAGCATACCATCAAATAGTGTTCGCGCTAATTTATACAGGATTATCTGACATTAACGCTTTATCGAATAATAATGAGAAGTTATTGGAGCATAGTAGCTGACTGTTATAGTGAGTGACTACTTTAGACAAGGCCACGAGATAGCGAACTAAAGCGAGTGTTAAAAACAAACGCACAACTTTCCTTTCTTGATCGGTTTGAAGTAAATCAAAATCAAAATTCACTTGCCCGTAGGTTATCGGATAGAAGATTCCAATCCATAAATCCAATAAAGATCGTTGTCATGGCATCACATCTGATCATCCGGGTGGCTGGTCTGTGTGTGTGTGTGTGTGTGTATTTCTATGTGTGGATGGCTGTTTTGACTTTTCGTTATCGAAACTACGAAAAAACACCTACCTTTCTTCCAACTTTCCCACTCTCTCTCTCGTCGACTATCACATCATCCGCGAGATGATGATCACATGTCACCGAGAGGTCTAAACAAATTAATGTACACATTGACTCTGCACTAAGTCACTGAGTAGCATTGTTACGTTTGCTATCTCGTACGTAGCAGGTGGCTGAACCAAAACCTCGGATAAACGCATACGCACTCGATAGTGACAAAGTCGATATATACAAATCGTTTCCTTGCATTGCGGTCATCATAATCATCTTTTTCAACACAACAGTCGTTACTCAATCAAATAAACTGACCGATCCGCTTTGACTAGGATTAGAATCAACCTCAAGGGGCGAAGGGGTAGTGTGACCCCCAGGATTTGCTGACCAGATGAGTGGATAAAGCTTGATGTCGTGGCATGTGTCTGCGTGTTGGTGGTGATGATTTGTACGGTTCCTCACGTGGACCACAAGCTATGTGTGACATGTGGTCAGACTGAAAGACCAGCATATACGGAGTCGAGCAGATATGCGTGCATTACTGTGCTCTTGGATTACAAGACTTGCTCTTTGCTGACGGAGGGGATGTTGAACGAGGTCATCGTGATACACGACGCATCATTTACTCCGTAATTCGTTTAAACTTTCACCCCTGTCAGCTAGCGTGCGCTTGGAAATGACGAAACAAACACCTGCCCACGGATAAATTTCGACGACCCGCGTGAATCAATTCGTATCAGCTCAAATGCTAACAGTTCAACGGAATTCAGCTTAGTTCTGTTAAAATCAAATCAGATCAAATCAGATCGCGACCTTGGTAACCGTAATGACGATCATCCCGCGGCAGTTTTTCCCTTTCTCCCTTGTTATTTCCTATCTGCTTGTTTCTGCAATGCGCAGCATCCATTCTAGCCGCTTCCAGCTATCGCTGTTTGTACCGTCATCATCACTCACCCATTGAAACATCTGTCTGTTGACAGAGATGATGGAGAACACGAAAAATGAAGGCTCTGGTCAACTCGGCCTGACCTACCAAAATGACACACTAATGAACAGATCTATGGAGTCAGTAGCATGTAGCATGTTACGACTTCTGATATTTCAGCCATCCACAGGTTCAGCACACTGGTATGATACACTTGTTCGGTTTGCGGAAATTTGAGGTTTATCATCGGCTGTTACCTGTTTTTGACTGCAGCATCCCGAAAACCTTCGGCAATCGTTAGTTTCCCCTCATATTGGGAGAAATTGATCTCAGCGAACGATACGTGCCGGTACACAGGATCGATAAAGTGCAATAACGTCATTGAAACAGTATTGGTTTATCACCAAACTGGAAGCTTCCAGTCAAAACGACAACTTAATCGATGGGGGGTGACAATAGACTGTCGATAATGAGAGTGAATGATGCTATTAGCATCCACTCCGAGTTAGGTTACGTGTTGGACTCCTTCGTGTTAGATGATCGATGGCAAACATTAAATGTGATCACTTGTCTTGCATTGTAAGATTTTCACATGTGATCGAGTGACTGGCATTACGTTTTATAACTTTCACGATTCTCCTAGGAGGTTTAGCCCATATTGCAGGTGACAACCGAGGGCTGGTTTGTTAGCAATCCAAATTTGAATGGCCAATCTCTAAGGCAAATAAAGCCCGGGAATGACTGAGACAGTGTCGAATGCTGTTTACAACTGGAAGAAGGATTTGTACACTTTATGCTTCAACAACTACTGTTACCAATAATGAGTTCGTGGTTAACTTCTGCTTATATCGACCCCAGAAATGTCATCAGTTCTAAGGTGCTCGAATGCGACCCAGCATAACTGCTGCATGCTCTGGGAACAAATCACTCCGGTAGTCACTCAGTGCAACAGTTCACATGAAGGTAACCCGATTTTGCAATCCATAAAACCACCGTGAGCATTTTAAAAACTTCACGCGAACTCCGATGTCAGTCTCGCAGTGGTGGCAGATCCATCAATGACCGAGCAAAGTTGTTACTCAGATCCAATCCATTAGTGGGACCAGGTAGGCCGATACGACCACGATCAACCACAAATCACAGGGAGAAGTGAACAAAAGTGGTAGATAGTGACAATAGTACAGGCAGTTCAGTAGTCACACTGTGGATGCTCACCGCTTATGGACGGTAATACACATTAAAGACTAACACGAATGATGGGCTATGCAGTGGCTCGAAATCAATATTCGAATTAGTTCACTGATAAGTAGAGCTACATATAAAACAAGCATAAACTGGGACCAATCTTTTGTCTATTTTTACTTCGTTTATTACCGAAATAACAATGTACATCAATTTCCAGCAAGGGGGCCGCGGCCAAGAGAGGGCTGCCAAGTGGGGAAGTTGGCGGGCGGTGGAAGGATTTGAACCCGCGACCTTCACGTCCAAACGCCACGACCTTATCCGTTTGGCCACCTCCGGCTAGGGAGGTGGCGATCAAAACAGTCAACATATGCAGTACTGATATTCTAACTGGCACATTGATTGGAATAACTAATTGTTAACTTAATGAATTGTAATTTTTGATCCATTGGTGTTATTTTTATTGGGGCTTATTTTTTTTAAAACTCCTTCACTCACCATCTGCTAGCGTGAATTTATAATGAACACTGGTGACACTCTTCGTTCTGGAACATCAAACGAATCGAACTTATTAATTCATTCTTTGTATACCGATAGGTCGAATTTATACAGTCATTTTGCAGGAATTACGGATTATCCTGAAGCGTGCACTTGCACTTTCCGAAATTTCCAGGCAAATCTTGGCACAATCGTTGTCTGATTTCGGCGATAAAATTGCCCGATTGCTTATTCATCGAGTGGTTTAGGTTGGTGGTTTCAGTTAAAATAATTCGGTACCACTTTATCGAGTCCATCGAATCCCGAGATTGTTTTGCAGAAAGTTAGGAGGTTACTTGCTACCGATTCGTCTGCACACATCTACCGTAATTCCAATTTCTCCCCGAAACGACAGGTTTTCAAGAACGGCCAGAAATGATCTTTAGGAAAAAGTACTTCCATCATTACAGCGCACCAACAAACCACTTGGTCCAGAGTTTCGTAGTCTCAGGAAAAAACTTTTCACATTTTATCACTACTTCCATTCTGAGGCTAGTGCAATGAAGCAACACTTAGATACCTTTTCAATAATTTACTTGCCTACAAGCGCTGATAGATTTACTGATGATCACTGTGTTGTAAATGCATTTAGTGAAAAGATACAACCAGTACTGAAGTTAAGTTCACTAGAAGGAAAGTCTGTTGCAAATGGCTTGCAGCAGGTAACCTTAGTCAAACAACCACACGCTCAATCTATCAACCAATCAATCAACTAATCAGCTAAATTATTGGTTTAGTGGTTTCCCTTTAATTTCCCATTCTTCACATGTGCTTTTGAATTCTTATGAGACCTTCCCCTGACAAACCATCGTAGGGCCTCGAAGTCAAGATTCTATGCGCTAAACCAAATATATACTTATTCTGCCGTAATCGGTGGTGACCAGGCGGAAAAGCCCGTGGTATTTGGACATGAAGTTGGCGGATTCGAATCCTCCCACCGTCGGTCAACTTCCCCACTTGACAACTTTCTGTTGGCAGCGGCCCCCTTCTTGAAAAATGATGTACTTTGTTATTTCATTAATAATGAAAGTAAAAGATAAAAGATGACTTTTTCGTTTGTTTAAGGTGAACTGCTTTGAATTGTTGTTAGGTGTTGATTCAGTACTCGAGTGATTTCATTCCACCCTGTGATGACCGTAAATAAGCATTTAACTGAAGAAACGTCTACCCTGTAATAGTAGAAACATAAAGTAAAGGATTCTTTTTGCACGGAGCATTTGCCAATTTATATTGAAACCATTTCAGAGGTATTGAAAATAATTCCCGAAAATTAATGTGAATTACCACCGGACTGGTAGGAGATGAAGTAAACAATGAAATTCTAATATCTACAATTTTTGTAGACACTTGTTCAATCATGGTAGTCAAAGTATTTTATTGTAATACTGTCAAGTAATGCCTTTGGGGGCCACGCAGTAAAAGACTTGTTAGCTATGAAAAAATAAAAGCCGTTTGGTTTCCAAACATTTTATCTACGTATTCGGTTCAACTCTTTTCTACTACTTATCACATCAGACAAGCGGCACCTTAGACACGTGCGGTCGCAGCATGTTGTAAATTGTCCTCATTACAAAGAGGAATTTACTTGCCTCCCGACGGATCCCGTGGTTTTTGGATATTCTTTTAAAACTCCCCCCTTAACTGAAATCTTTTGTTTCCCACAAAGATGAAGCAACTTGTCAGAATAATTGACTTTGTTCGACTATAAGATAATGACTGGAGGGAATCACCAAAGAAACTCCGACTAAAAGAGGACTGACCACCATTAGTTTACTGTTCTGTCATTCGGTGCCATTCTCATCCTCGCTGCCATCTCTTCAACGCACTTATCTTACTTTGATTGTCATGGTCTGCAGCTTTACAAAAGGCACGTGACTTTGACATCACATCCAGGAGGCCAGGAAATGGAGCTGTCAATATGCATTCCCCGTCAACATGTAAAGGTAATTTAACCGGGGCCAGAAGCACATGTGCGCCTCAGGCAATTGCAAAATTCGAGGAGTCTGGTCGATACAGATTGCCAATGACTTACACGTGTCGGTTTATCATCTTTTGGACATGCTGGAGACTAACGGGCAGGCTGGTCCCAATGGAAGTTCCGGCGTTCGAACAGGCAATTCGGGAATCATTTGGGTCAGATTGTCGACAATAAGCTGACTAGCATTCCTCACCTAATCAAAATCGTTATCAAGAATTCCAAAGGAAATTAGAAAAGTGGTGTTTGGACAAAATGAAAATATGAATAACAATCTATTAATTAAACAGTCGGATATCTCAGGTCACATGGAGTTACGTGGTTCAGCTTTCGCTGTGTTTGCTGGACTTTTTGTCGATCGGCTATTAGTTTATCACGTTTTTAATATCTGTCGGATGAAGTAAATTGCGCAACACCAACTGTCCTTTAGTTCACTTTTAAAATAAGCGGACCTCTGGAAAGCGATATAGTGGTCTATAATTTTGAAGTTAAATATTGCACTATAATGACTGATCATTCGGAACAACTAAATGCTACCTTGAAGACAGAATCTGAGTGAAAGTCGGAGGCCGGTTGATAAACATTGATAAATTGCTCAGACTGAATCTGGAAGAATTTCTGTGGTTTATCTAGTCAGCCTTTGCGGATTTCTGGTAAAGTATTTGCTCTAGGCGCGCCGTTGCGACAAAGACGTTTATTACAAGAACAGGCCACCATGGCCACAATAAGCACAAATACACGTACGCACATCCATTCAGCCACTCTATACATACATACATACATACATACATACATACATACATACATACATACATACATACATACATACATACATACATACATACAT
>LUCM01001956.1:39935-63334 GCA_008360955.1 Fasciolopsis buskii | reverse complement strand
GTAATGAAAAGACAGCCTGATTCTCAAGGTTCGCTAGTCGCATACCAGATGAACTGGTTTCGAGTGCTTGTGGTCACGTTAGCGTTGGGATCCACTTGAGCACGAGAGCCGGGCTTGCACTGTGAGACTTGAGCCCCGTCAACTGTCGCTTATGCGGGTGCTCAAGCCTACCTCAGTCACGGTTAACCGCGTGGATGGCGGTCATCCCTGTCCGCAGCCCCGGGGCGCGCCTTGTAGCATGCAGCAATTAGTGACACGCAATAAGAGAATAGGGAGTAACGATAATGGTGGGCGGAACCAATTAGGTGACTTAGACCAATAAATGATGCACTTAGGTAAAATAGGCAATAGATCACTAAATTAACTAAGGAGATTACTAAGCATTTTGACCTGATAAGCGGCACCAAGTCAACGATGAGATGCATGGAAAACCTATAAATATAAATTTCAAATATCAAGGTGATTGTTTAGTGCGGACCCATGACTTCGGTTCTTGTGTACAAACACGCAACGGATGAGAAGCACCAGTAGTTTTCCCTGGTGGATTACATGGATGAGATTTTCATCGGAATCGAAGCATCAAACTCATTGATCGAAAACCATATGAAAATTTGAACTCGTTAGGAGGCTGTGGTAAAGCCAAACAACGAGTTTTGAAATTCGGTGTTCCAGATTGGACTCTGCGAAAGTAAATAACCTGAATGGACGCTGTGCAGTAAAATTGTGAAAAACAATCGTTCATTAATAGGCTATCAGACGTGCTGATAGTCTGATTGTGATATTTTGCATAATCGTGTAGACGTAGAAGTCGTCCATATTTGTAGACAGCGAGGTGGGAGACGAGAAAAGGAACAGGAGAATCACTATTACTCATGCGTGTGATTGGTGAAAGAAAGTGAATCAACTGTCTACCAAAATATACTCACAAGAACACGAATGGTCTCACTTCCGGAAGCTAAACAAGCGAAAAGTTTGACCATAGGTATCAAGTGTTCAAGGAACTGCACTCGATTCCGCTGAAATTCAGGAGCACAAAAACAAAGAAAGTAACTATCTGATGTTGCGCATAAATGAGCTATTGAATAATCATTTGAAAACGACAAGCAGGTCAAAACAGCAGAAAGAGGTCAGTACAAGTTGCTGGAAATTTTCATCTTAGCTGATTATGTAGCTATGATGAGGCGTTTAGTTAGTGGTATGCACAAGGTGGACGACATTTCCCCGTAGGCACACAACGGGTTCCGCGGCTACTGCCACTAGCTAGATCTGAGCACCTGATATTCATCTGCCCAATCACCTCCATTAATTAAGTACTTCCTATTCAATTTTGCACCAGAATCTCCTTCGAGCCATGAGGAATATCAGCATGAATGCTGAGTCCATTTAGGGATCACGTAGAGATTCGTCGAAAAATTACCGATAATTTCAGCAATTGCCGGAATTCATCCATCCTAACACTCGCGATAATGCTACGAACTGTATTATCTTAAATAAGGGTACCTTCGCATGCATATAAAAGCTTCGGCCAATCAATAAAACCAAAGTACAACGGAGTTTATAAGTGCCTAAAACAAGGATTGAGAAAATGGATTTCAATGAATGGAGCATTTTCGAAGTGTCATAGGATTAGACACTGAACTGGGAGCTATTAATTACATCAATACAAAATGTTTATACAGTGGACTACAAACGAAGAAACGGACCGTTTCCTACTACATATCTACTACCTTTTTACGTTCATGATGCACGAGTGCCGTGGAGGGATCACGCTTCATAGCCACTGATGCCTAACTACATGGACCGGCACCGGCAGCTGTCGCTGAAACTCGGAGTAGTACACAACCACGGTGGGTCAGATGTGCCAATAAGCGGGCTGACGGTGAACTGACACCAATCGCTAAAGTGAATGGCCGACCTGCTAATTGAATTCATGATATTTTTGGAGTGACAGACGTTTAATTTACTTGACCATCACCGAACAAATGCAATAAGATTCAATTTAAACCGAGAAAAACAAACAACCATTAATCGGAAAATTGGAATACAGTAAAGGACAGACCAGGCAATCATGAGCGGTGATATCAGATTGCTGTGGCGCCAAAGTGATTGAATATGACAGAATTTGAACATCCAATCTTCATGATACTCTTGATCTACTCTTAAACATCCTCGTTAAGAACAACGGTTCGGTTATGTGATAAAGCCGAATGGGACCTGAGGATTCCAAAAGTAAACTTTTCATGATCATCCATATAGGGTAGGATATAACGTTTTCCCTACCCCGTCAAGGGCGGCTTGAACAGCCGTGATCAGTGCGGTCACACGATTGTCCATTTCACGGATGAATGAGTTGGTGTACACGGTCCACAGATGCAATTCGGTACGCTGATCTAAAACCAACACAAGAACGTGACAAATCCAAGAGAAGATGCGCGTATCGTCCACGTGCAAGCAGCCTTCCGTCAGAGGTTGGAGTATCTATTGATAGAAAGATCGTGAATGAAATGGACAGTTTTATGTAGATAAAAGACCAAACACAGTCAGATTTGTTAGAAGAGAATACTATAAGATACGAAATGCATTGCGCTGAAACCATCAGAGTGGAAAACCAAAGTAACGAAAAATAACGACCTAACCATGCTGAAAAAGGCACAAAATATCGAGGAAACTGAACGCTAGCACTGAGTTCGTATTACGATGCATGAGGACGGACCGGCTGAAGCCAAATTTCAAATTGTCTAAAGCACATTTAGGAACTGCCTACTGAAAATTTTCTCCAGTCCACTATAGACATCAACGACCGCAAGCAGCGATCAGAAACAAAAATGTGGAAATTAATTTCGTTTTTAAACTCTAAATATTGATCAGGAAGTGAGCTATACGATTATCAAGAAAGTTTTGGATAGCGTGATTCTACATAATAATAATAGCAAAGCGGAATCAGAAAACCCAGAAAAAGGTACTATGGGAAGTTTAGCTAGTATATGGCACAACTCACCCAGCAACCAACTTCAAAGATGACTGTTCAACGCTTCTGTCTTTTAGTATCATCGGATGCTGAAACCGTCTGAAGCAGATCAGTCCGTCTCAATTTCTGTATTAGCTGACGATCTACGATTCATTAATTTATTCTCAAGAGTATCGGTTGCAGCGTTGGGCAGAACATTTTGAGGGACAACTTAACTGGTCCAACTTGGCAGCATCTATCCCACCTATGCCAACAAGTGAAACAATGCAAGCAGATACAAGTCGCCATCAGAAATGGAGATCATCAGGGAGATATGTTTTCTGAAAAGGCATAAAGCAGCTGGACCAGAAGAGCTGCCTCTGTCCTTCTCCGACGGCGAAATTTTAGCATCGAAATTAAAGACACTCCTAGAGTCAATGTGGACAACAAACAGATTAATAAAGTGATGTAAATCGGTGACTGCACTGATTTACGAGAAAAGTGAGAAATTAGTCTGGTAAGTTACGTATCCTCGGATGTACTACCCTTCACCGAGTGGAAAGTATCTTCAAAAAGTGCATGCGTGAGAACTAAGTCCGCTTCTGGCAGGCCCCGAGTAGTACTGAACGAATCTTCAGCGTCCAACGAATTTGAGAACATCGGGACACTTTCCATAGACTAAAGACTTATTTCTTCCTTGATCTGAAAGCAGTATTAGACTCAGTCGATCGCACAATTCTATGGCACTGACTACGACATAAAAGTCTGCTGGGGAAATTTATTTTACTTATCCAATCTCCATATTCTAAAACATGAAACCAAGTTCACGCTCACGGCGATCTCCCAATCAAGATTACAACGAGAAGTGATGCTCTTAAGTCTGCCCAGTTCCATCGTTTCTTCGCATTTTTGAATGAGGCAAGTAGTGGTTAGAGGATGGATCAAGGTTGCAAATCGATGGCATGGCAAAAAGTAGTGGAAAACTTAACCGTCGGACTGGCTCGAGCAGAACCGCATAGGGAACCAAAAGCTTTTCGAGGGTAACATCAACACAAAATGAGGCAATAAGCCACGTCACGTCTCATGTCTTCGTGGTTGCGGTCCGAAAGACTCGTAAGCTAGCTAGCTGGAGACATTGAAGGATATGGCAGTGAACTGTGAACAGTGACGATCGTGTTGTCATTTTCTATCAAATCAGAATGATTGAAAGAGTGCGTTTGTACAGTTAGACTGTGTTCCGTGTGTTGGCTGCAGCAGCAGTCAGTAAGGCTTGCCTTGTTTTTTAACGCTGAACGATGCTGATGATGATGATGACGTCGCTCAGTCTCCGACTCTGGCAGTTACGGATCTCGTGGACTCAAACTCATTCTCCGGCCGAAATTTGTTTCAGAGATCAGCGTACACAGAGGGAATCTGTCGCAGTGTAAACTCAATTTCTGTGCAATAACCGGAGGACAAGATGACACCCACAGATGTCTCAAACTAGGGAATGCCAATCGGGTTTCTTTCATACGCGATGACATTCCAAATCGGACAGATTTCTGTCTGCGTAAATATCAATCTCATTATTCTTTCATATGAGGATAGTGCTACGTCCAGGATCATCTCAGTCACGAAGTTGAAAAAAAACAGCAAAAGGAGGAAACCCCAAGGAACAACACTTCTGGTGGTGAATTCGGGTAAAAGATCGGCGTAAACATGGATTCGGCAACGACTGTTTCTATGTAGAAGTGGAACGAATTTCCTTGGCACATTCACTAGCGAGAGGCGGCGCCAGAAAATCAAGAAAGACAAAAATCGTGGACCAACGGGAAGTCTGCTGGTGTTCTGTCACCTGTCGCGTTGAGATGACGTGGATAGAGCGCCCACTGCATCAGAAATCGGCGTGGTTCTCACGTGTGCCGCTTGCATCTACGAGATAACATGAGGCAAGACACCTGTGGCACAACTTACATACTTCCGCAGCAGATGGGTTGACCACAGAACTGTGCATTTTGTACGGCGCCATTGTTGGGTTTAGATTGATGGATTAATGGTCAAACCTAGGTCCAGTACAAGTGAACGCGACTGAGTAGGCGATTCCGTCTTCATCTTTGCACTTTGATGACAATACCTTAATAACGAGAAAGCAGTAAGATCTCTTAAGTGGTGGTTATTTGAGATTGATGGTCTTTCAGGCGCACTTTTGGAAGTTCTCAAGGCATATAGCCAACTCGGAGCTACAGTACACCTCTGAAGCACTTCGAGGTCATATTCACATCACTGCTCGGAGTCTGGCAAAAAAATTCCCTTCTAAATTTGTTCTTTAGCAATTATATCCTGGCTACACAACACCGATCATAAGTTGACCACCCACTTGTCGTTTCACTTTACATTGTTTTGGACGGTATACAAGTGAATTATACGCATAACACTCCTACAAGTCCTTTGTATGAAAATGGATATGACGACTAGCAACGAGAGGAATAACACAAAAACACTCAGCCAAGTAACAAGCGGTTTTTGTTGTGGCAAGCTTGCGGCTAATTTTTTCGCAGCACCAACCAACTGGCCATATTTTAAACTGTTACAAGGCGCGCCGATGAAGGAAACCTACTATCCGGATGAATGAGATATGAAGTGCTATCGAGATAGGCAGCAGGGCTGAGTCATGTTAGTCATTGTCGTCTTTTCGATCGACGAAATATGGAAGCCCTCGTCAAAACGACTTCAAACCAAAGGAGAGAACTCACAAGAAGAGCAACATCGTCCGCATTCATCCCTAAGCCAGTGGCGGAAGTGACATGATTACCAAATTGGTCGACGGCCTTGACGCTTTGGTTGCTCTTTTGAGTGACCAAACGCCAATAGAGTAAACCGCGCACGATCCCCAAAAATGCTTGCGTACCGTGTGCTGATGGAGCACAGGAACACACTGGAACAGACCGATGCGACGAGTTCGGGAACTCGGTCGACCACATCGGGTCCTTCACACTGGGGGCATACATTGATTTGCTCTCCGAGGCGGGGTTTTGGTAACCTGAAGATTTTGTCCATTTGGAACGATATCCTGGAGGAAACTCGTGACACACTCTGGGGATTGCTGGCGGCACAGCGCCCGTTAAGTGACCATAGCACGCGACCAATTTGATCGGATCCGTTTCTTGATATACTTAAACACGAAGCATTGAAACAAAAATGATTTTTTTCTGGTCACTATTTCTGATTTAATCAAAACGACCGAGAAATAGTTAGAATACAAGATAACAATGTTCCATAAAAATCTTAGGAAAACTTTTGCGAACGATTTTCATTCTGAAGGCGATAAGTAATAGAGACCACGCCCATTACGGACTACAGTGAGAAGGTTCTTAGCCTTACAGTATGAGCTAAAAATTTAATTCAATATATAGAGAAATATCGACGGAATCATTTCACTGACCAATACAAACCGAACAAAAATAGACACTCAATCTATACAGATCTAAACAGTTAGTTGCGCTTCACAATCTGGAGGAGTCCGATAGCGGAACAGTCGGACAGGTTTACAAAACCAGCAAAATCAGCAACAACCGGACCAGTAAGCACCAGTGACTATTCCCAAAGCAACTGGCGACGGACAAGCAGTAGTGAAAGAGCTGAATGATCGCGAATATGCAAACAAACAAAAATTCGCAGCGGCGGGAAAGGTCAGTTTGGCTTGTGTGTGCCGGCCGAGAAATGGATCAACTGGGTAACTGTATGCTTGTCTATCTGATTTGTCTGACAGGTTTCATTGGCTTGTCTTCGGATCAGAGTAATACAGGCAGTGACGCAGCATGATCAGCTACACTGAACGGCGCAGGACGCTGAATCGGGAGAACAACGTGAGTACGCACCAGTAATGATGGTTGTGGGTGTTTAGACCTAAGTTTTCTCCGTGTGACAGACATGGAAAATGGGAGTATTGCGGAATTACAGAATACAAACTTGACCCAATCAAAAAGTGACCAAGTAGCTTTTTGATTCACATGACGATAGTACTGAATAACTGCTTAGCGGCTGGATTCAATGATTTAAAGTTACTATAATAGCAATGATACATCTGCACTCAACAGACTGCTCTAACTGTACTGGAGGAGGAACATACAAACGTTGTGAGAGAAAAGTGCACGGTACAACTTTCAGCATTCGAGTTTCGTGTGAACGACGGAACAAAATGTTGAATTCACTTGAGAATCATGCGGGAAATAGAATCAGCATTGACTAGAACCTAATACAAGCCGATCAATGTCAGTATGGGAAATCTGTCCGAAGAACACTAGTAGCAGGAAATAACATAAAACGCAACAAACATAACTAAACTGCAACGAAAGTGTACAACAGGCGACAACGTCTATTGGCCGCATGCTGATCTTCAACGTCTCCATGACAAAAAATAACGGCACAAAGGCGTCAGACACCCAAGAAACCCATCCAGACAAATAAACAAGGTTAGTGATCTGTTTTATTTCGTTTCCCTTAGTGCGGCTTGTTCAAAGTTGTTACTTTGACTTCACGCGTTCATTCCAACCAATTTCGTTCTATCTCCATTTACTGTTGGCTTGTTATCCATGCATAATATACAGGAAATGGAAAATAAAGTGCGAAATCCGAAAACAACTACGGAATCCAATGAAGCCGCCATTTTCAAATCATGCACGTTAGACATATGACTATTTCTTCTTTAAAATGCGAAAGTTAAGCAGAAAAGCAGTGCAGTATACGTAACAACATATTAAACCGAGAGGCATCCCGTAGGATAAGCACTAATCATTCAACGACCACACCGTTTGCCAGTCATGCCCAACCTATAGGGAAATGATGACCAGTTATGCACAAGACACGTCCTCAAACAGAGCCGACGTCAAGTGGTCTGGTCTAACAGAAAGTGAACGTAGACAACTGAAAACGATGATCAGCATTATCATGACTCACCCGATATTCCTCTCGATTTTTTCGTCGGTGTTATAAGAAGCATCGGTGTCTAGCTACGGAAAGTTCTCTACTGTCTTAAACGGGAAAGTCAGGTTTCCTAACTGCGGTATTGTTCACCCTATAGTGAAAAACCGGATGTTGGTGCGGAATCATATGCACTGCTAGTCGAGTTTACTTGAAATGACAACTTCGTCAATGCTATCTCACGGCAAAACCAACCTCTCGAGATAACTAGATTTGCTATGTGCCTTTAAAGGACCACTCGATAAGGTTTTTTCAGGTGATTATCGGTCCTGCAAAAGTACTTTGGACAGGAAAATTGCAAAACAGGTGCTCAGTCGCAAAGCAATGACGTGTATATCAGATAAAGATTCTTTAAAAGCTACTTCAGTGCCCAAGTCATCATTATAAAGGCAAATGACACATTCTACAGTACCTTAATCATTGGTATTATTTATAAGATATGCTCAGCCATTAATAAAGCCCATTGTCAATAGTTGTGTGACGTCCATTGGGCCCAAATACAAACGAATGCACACATTTTGCAAATGGTAAAACTGGATGCACCGGTCTGGAATCGAGAACAATGGTGGGCCAATAAAACTGTGACCCAAACACACGCTGAAACGAATTATCTCAATGAAAGGGGCGCAGATGGAGTCGGTCAATAATGACATACTGTTGGACCAAAGAGTCTGTTGTCAAATTGGTCATAAAAGCAGAATACCTCATGCAAGTCGTTAGGCTAGTGAACGAGATGATTCGAAATCAGAAAATGTCTCCAGAAACACAGACTTAAAACAACAATTAACATGTTTACTGAGGTAAAATCCAGAAGTGGCAACTGAATCACGGATTACCTGTAAGCTAATCGGGGTGGCTTCCAACGGCTTTTCCATACATGAGCATCGTATAATTAGGCATGCTTTGTTATCAACGCTTTTGTTTCATTGCATTAAATGCACGAGACATGAATGTTGTGTAAGGCATCCCGCAGCTCCAAAAGCTCACTTCGCTTGGAAATCAAATGTGACGTCCATCGTAACAGTCCTTGCTAGGACGGTGGCAATTTTTATAGTCCAAAATTAATGAAAAGTGCTGCCAGAAATTTCAGTGACGAATCCGGAGGCAATACTCGACAATGAACAGTTTTATAAACCGTTCAGCACCAAGTGAAAGGATAAGAAGGATAGAGCCCAAAAATCCGACTGGAATTACGGCAACTTCCACCGTGACCTACCCGAGGGACATCAGTTGACTTCACGCAGAGAAGGAAAAACGTCTTTTACTACATCCAACATCTTTGCCCAACGGAAGAGCATACCCCGGCAGTTACCAGGACCCAATATACGGGGCGTTGAGGGGAGGGGAGAGAGCAACCTGAAACTTGGAGTGGGATACGACCTAAGTGGACAAGGCAGGGCAACGAGCCGAACGAGATCAAATTGCCATCCATCATCAAGGGATATTAGAATATGTACTGTCTGCTGATGTGAGATAACTTTTGGAAGATACGGCATATGCACTCAAAAACTAGGACGCTTATTTTGACTGTTTCCATAAAGATTTTAATGCGCAAAAACCACTCATAAGTTGTCACTATGATAGCAGGAGCTACCTTGGGAGAAATAATTAACACAAGTCTATCAAATCGATAGAATACCTCATTTATCTTATCGGAGATCACGACATCATCATTTTGAGTCATATCCGAGAAAAAAAAACATGTGAATCATGAGACACTTATGACATGACGTAATACAAAACATAGGCACGTGAACGAAAACTCAGTATACCCTAGTGCTCGCGGGATCCGTTACCGAAGTGAACAGGCGGATCAGCGCACAACAAACGTTGAACTGCGGGAGAAGTAAAAATAAACAGCGTATTGCTCTACATGTGCATTAGTCGGAAAACAGCGTGACATCCGCACAACACCAGCAATGACTACCAGTTATTCGGATAGTTAAAACACCTTATAGCCACACCACTGATATCAACGTCTGTAATGATGAAAAAACATGATTTTTGATGGAATGGTAGGCAAAAAAGAGGATCTTGAACAAATTCTAACCTTTTTTAAATACATCGAGTGCATCGTCCACATGAAACAATAAATGCGCCAACAGCTTTAGTGCGAAACGAGCGGCCTGTAAACAAAAATTCAAAATTCAAAACAACGAAATAAGAAACGTATCCGATAGATGCATTCAATGTACAGTTATTACTAAAAATTAACACTGGAAAACACCGTATCTCGCCGTTAGATAAATTATTATCACTCTATTAATCAATTTCTTTTTGCCCGCTTTGATTAGAGTTCTCTTTCGGCAACCGTTGATATCCAGTCTTAGGCGTTCCAGAGTTCAAACGTAAAATTTCCTCCATACATACGGAAACGAGGCGCTTTGATGCACGACAAAAGGGGAAGCATAAATGCCCATCGAATGAAAGTCGGGAATTCTTGGTGTTTCATACGAAAGATTGGTTGCAATGAACACTGTCAATTAGTTTAATCGCATCGATCTCTGATTGTACTGTACGCATGAATGAGAACTCATTAGGTGAATGCGGTCAAGCAACTTACTTTACGCGCACGCAGCCACCGTTCGTTTCTTAGTTTGAATACTTCCGTGCAACTTTGTCCTTGTTCGCTTTTTTACGGTTTGTTTTACACTCACCCGATGGGGGAATTTCGCGAGCCAATACAATACGGCTGCTTACAACAGTTGGTGACTGTCAGGAACTTAGAAATTCCCCCGAGAATAGACCTAGGTTACTAACTTCTATATGTTAGAACAAACACCATGAATTCATTTAAGGTGCAGACTGCACTGCGGTCAAATGAACGTGGATGACCATGTAAACCAATCGTCTAACTGAATATCTTAGTCGGAAGGATGTGACGATTTATCTTAGTTTACAATTATAACTAAACACCGGTCCGATTTGACCGGGAGGATTCCTTCTTTTATCAAACCACCGACCCATAATATGCCTTAAATACAGGACAAATATAATTCCTCAACATATCTACGTGATTCTTAGTGATTTTGAAAATTGGTTTTAGCCGTGCCTCAGATTCCCATAAGGCCATGACTGCTAAGCTTATCGTTTAGGTCGCAAACTTCCAGTCGCCAATCGAGATGAAATCGCCCGTAGGAGAATCAAAACACTTGTGCGAACAGGCATTTAGTGAAATTACCAGAGGAGCCGAAAGCGACGTCCAACAAAGAGTCAACAGTTGCCAGAAGAGAAAAAAAGGCAGCTTCAGATAAGAAGCTGGATAAATGAGGAAGTGATCCAGAAAGGAATGAAGACAAAATCTGGGCCAAAAATAATTCGCCATGGGCACTGGTAATTGAATAACAAGATACCCTCAGCAACGGGCTCAACCCTAACTTATGACACACCACAATGATGAAATAACAAGCTCGAATACGCACTCCATCCCGTTTCCTGGAGAAAACAAAATGCAAGTTAAAACAAACGGTAGTGCCCAGCATAATCCGCACAAGACTGTTCAAAACTGTTTCAGATAAAAACACAAAGCATTAGACAAAAACAAAAACATTCTGTCGATCGGAAAACGAAGCATGACATTTGTCTTGGACAAAACCCACTACATTCACGGGGCAAAATCGCAAACAACCGTTACATAGGACAGAGTGACCGTATTTCCAATGGATTTTACTATATGCTCTTACAGTTCTCATGGATGAGTTCGCCTAATGCCTAATTGAAGGTCATTGTTGTGGGATTACACAAATGGAGGATGGAACTTCATTGTTTAAGTGTGACAGTGAGAGTACAACTCCCGTCGTTCTGTGTGAGAGCCGGCTGGTCGCTGATCCTGATTAAAGAATCCAAACTCCTCGCTTCTGTCGTGCTTCGTTCATGTAGCTCCGAAATTCGTAAGCCTCTCGAAAATCCAATGAAGAGATCTCTGTTCGACCAGTTACTGATCTGAGAGACTTATATACTTTTCTTCCGTTATTATAGAAACAACAATCTACATCATCTTCAGGGTTCCTTCCCATTAGGTGGATTGGCCCGTGGTGGCAAAATTCGAACCCGTCACGTTCAGACAGAAACACCACAACGTTGGCCGCTTGACCATTGCCGGTCAGGCAACAGCCGAGTGCTCTATCGGGATTTTAAAACCAGTCCAATGAAAAATTAGGCAAACATAACACGCGCTAGTTCGAAATTGATTCCGCTATAAGAGATTACAATAAAAAATAAGACCATCTCTTTAGACTTCGCTGGGCTATCCACATACGTACCGGCTACAGAAGCTCCTAGCTTACGTTGTGAATAGATAATTACCCCCGATGCAGAAATATGGATCCTAACGCTCATCTAACTGCTACTACTGTCAACAAAAAGATGACAACCCCATGGGTTCCCCACTAGACTAACTGATAGCAAATATTTTAATAAGTAAACTACGAAATGCTAAACTAAAAAACCAACGAGCTTAAACCTTTACAGTTGATGGGTGGACGATGTATTCTGCATGAAGAATACAGACTACAATATGGCCAACATTCTACAAGACGTCAACGCCACACAAACACCGAAATTCACAGTTTCATTGAATCAGAATAGAAGATAGATCTAATCGTTCGCAATGTTATAGGGGGAAACCCCGGAATGAACAATATACAGATTACCAAAGCTTTTCCACAGTATGCGAGAGTGCACCAAACTCGTGCAATTAGAAAGATGTTGGGACTCGGGATGCGATTGACTAAAGTTGGTTGTAGAAGGCACCTTTAGCGATTGGCTTACCACGTAAGGTTAGAGCTAGACTGTGACGACGAGCACATTGTGCCATGACGAGTTGCAAGGAGGAAAACACGTTATGGGGTCAAAAGTTCACTAATACATCCAGCAGATTGTTCCCGTTGGAGGATCGCTGAGCTTGACGATCAGGACCCCATGAAAAGGTAGGTAGTAAGTTTTGAATCGTAAAAAGCAAACAAAAATAGGCAGTCCTGGAAACAAATTCTCTTGTATTACAATCGATAATAATGTTAATCTGAATGGAAGGAGACAACAGGAATGAAATGGATGACGAAAATATTACCCTAATTCCACGAAAATAAATATTATAGAAACGTTGCAGTTGTTTATCACATGCAGCCCTCTGCTGGCCGCGGCCTCCTTCCTGAAAATTGATGTACACTGATGTTTCATTAATAAAGGAAGTAAAAGAGAAAAGATGAAGAAAAGATGTTCAACGTATAGATGTAGTGGAAAAGACATCTCAGTTGTCGGAGCCCATTTTACGAAGAGGGAATCGAAAGCACGATCATGAAAAATTGGAATAACAAAAACGACATAAGGGCACAGCGAATCAGGTTTGGCAACAAGCCGAGTGAAAGCAAACTGCGGTCTATCAACAAAGTCATCAGCGGGTTTGGAGTTTCAACCTCTGACTACTTTGGGTGACGGATGGTGAGCGCATTTAACCCTGATATATATATACCCTAGTCAGAGGAGACATACTTCGACGACAGAAGAGGATACTGATCCAGACTTCATACACAGCTGACGACTGTGATCGGTGAGTGTTCCATTGGGGATGTGGCACTGCCAGCCTACAGAAAGGTGGTGTTAAAAGCATAATTGGGCATATATTTAGTTAACAATATGGAAATGGATAAGCCGGTCCCAGAGAAGTACTTCGCATGCACATTTAGTCAGCAACAATAATTGCGAAACCGGCCGTGCCCTCCTAAAAATACTAGTTTTGTCACTCATATGTTACTGACTCACTAAACACCAATTTGCTCCTTTAACGCCATCGTTTTGTAGGTTGAGGGCCCTTTATCCACACAGAACAACCAATTTCTTAGGTCTACCTGAACTAACACAAACTTGTTAAAAATTTCCAAAGGATGCCAGTGGGTTCGAAAGAATAGATGATGTATCCAGACAGCAACTTATGATGTCCTCTAATTAAAAAAGCGTTCTAAGTAGCATCGTATATATATATATATTTATATATATATTTATATATATATATATATATATATATATATATATATATATAGAGAGAGAGAGAGAGAGAGAGGGGTGAAAACAAAATTGTTCCGGAAGCACACAACCAGGAAACCGATCGCTTGGTTGCGGGAGAATTTCTTTCTCACACCTACGGCATTGTTCATAACAAACATCAGAAAGAAAGACCATTTGCTCTCTCTTTTGAATAACCGACGAAAAACACTCCACGAATAGGTACTGTGATTAATAAATGGACTCATCGACCACACACTCCATGCTATACATATTAGATTGTACTGCAGAGGTTGTCATCAGACTTACCAACTGATTAGCCGGATCTGTCGCTTGAGCACACGCTACAGGACCCATTGAAGATCTGGCTACAGGTAAACGGAGGCCTGTGCGTGTGCTGTACATCGCCAATTGGCTTTTGCAAACGGTGTTCAAGATGACTTGGTGACATACTTCTATTACACCTAGACGAACTAATCGCACAGCCACGCTTGGATCTGTGGCCAACAGAGCAAGCAGTTCCATCAACCAGCATCGAGCTCCGTTAGTCAAACCACAGGTAGATAACGCGGACGAGACTGGCGATGGGACCTGGGCCAAACCAGATGACGGTAAACAGCTAGTTGATCGGAAAAAGGTTAGCAGTTGCCTCAAGGTAGCATCATTGAACAGATTCTGGAACAAATGATTAACAGAACAGGACAGGACAGGGAAACGGAACGCTGAGGAGTTCCTTTTTAAATGTAACACGGGGTGCATAGTAAACCTTTTCCACGTCCGAGAAGGAACGAGTTATCGGGGAAAGAATATATATATATATATATATATATATATATATATATATGCAAAACACCAAACACTAAAGTTGGCAATGTAAACAAAGTGAATGAAAGGTAGCAGTGGATTCAAATGGTGATGAAACTACCAAATGGCGAAAAAGTGTATAACCAAAAAGACAAATACTCACTAATGCAGCTGACTTTTGAGATTGGATTGGTGGAGGTGAGCACAGTACTGAATTGAGCTCCTCAGCGCCAAACAAGCTGCGCAGCAATAACAACGTGAGTTCACGTAGTCGATTCTCAGTCTTCACATTGAAAATCACTGAAAAATACGTAAAATATTGCGAACTAAGTTCACACTAAGAAGTGAATCAGTCCGTACTTTAGACAATGATATGCCTTGGCACACCTTAATATTGCGCCTGATCTGACATAAGAACAAAGGGCTTCAAATTACTGCTTCTGGATTTCGCTCTCAATGAGCGATCGTCCTATTTGAATTCATGAACTTCCTCAATCCAATTTTACTGAAACCACCCAAAGAAAGAACCCTCCTTCGTGATACGAACAAAGTTGTTCGATCCCGAGACTGTTCATAAAAGGGTAAAATCTTCATTCCTCCTAGTGTAAGAGAAGGCATCAGATCCCAAGAGCATAACAAATAAATTAAGACAAGATGGAAGAGAGCAAACACAACAGAGAATAGCGCAAAAGCAAGACATTCACACGAAACGTGCACCGTTATCATCTCACTAAGGAGACTGTCAATTAACTCCCTAGATATATTATTTCCTCTTGAATTTAATCCAGAAGCAAACGTAAAAATAATTAGGCTGCCTTCCGGTTTTTTTTATAAACGGTTACAATGAGTCCTCGAGCGCAAAAGATACTCAGAAGAACCGCAGTCCTGTTGCCCCAAATCCCAAGATAACTGACATCTCCAGCGCGGTGGCTGGGCCTCTTACAGCAACACTGTGGATGAACAACTGCATCATCTCGAATGCCTGAACATTTTCCGTTAGAGTTTAAGGTAGGAATCAGCGAGTAAGCAACAGTCGTCCAACCATCAAGAGAACCTAAAACCACTAAGTATCCAACGTTGGTGAGAAACGACATTGCAACGACCGGCGCAGCGTTTACCAGGATTTATGCAGTAAACGACCAAAGACTATTGGCACTAGCATAGACATTAGTACTTGGTAAACAATACGGCAACGAATGAAAATAGCCAGAGACCAATTATGTTAAACTTGCTCTGGAAGTCTGGTCCTAATATTCAACTTCTTCGTCTGTTAACCACTAGTCAACAACTGCCTTATGTGGTGACTACCCATTCGATGGAAGCATTCATGTCAGCATGCAAGAACGGTTACTGTGAATGTAAAACAGTGTGTATGTAGATAATTGCTAGGGAAAACATCAAACCGTCCAATTCTATCGATTTGGGTGTACTACACCAGAAGGTTATTCAAGAACCCATGGATATCCTAAAAGAATGATGTCCATGCGCATACTGCAAGCACAGAAACAAAGCATGTGAACCACGCTGTGCTTTCCAGTGTATATTCAGAGAAGCTGTGAATTTCTAAAAATATTGCCAATTGCAGTACGATGATTGGAATGCAATTCCTAATTTCTGAGCTTGAAATGCCAAGCCATGGGAAATAAAACCTTGGCTGAAACGGATGAGTATTTTGCATACGAAGTTACATCTCACCAGCCAGTTCAACATCAGATGAAGTGCGACTCACGACACCTATTCATGGCAAAGTTTGTACAATCAAGTAACTAGGCTCAGTGAAACAGTGGTGTAGGATATTATTCGGACTTACTCCTAGTTTGTCTGATTTGTAACTTTCGTTTGTCCTATGTTCAACAATTCAAATAACTGTGCTCCGATGCAGTGTTGCGATGTAGCACTCGGACCGCAACTGCTTGAGGTTATTCGTCGTAGTAATCGGACTGAAGTGTTTTTTACTAGCCCGGATACACACAATTTAGATAGAGGCCGCTGTATAACCAAACTAGAGCTATCGGAATGGGAAAGTTGATTTTACATTGGCATTAACGATAACACCTTCAACTTTGACGGCTTTGAAGCCTTTTGCTGACTACCGCATTTCGCACCAAGGTTTTGATTAGTATTATTACTCGGATAACTGAGAGTTGTCACGACTGACCCAGTAGTCTTCTCAGCATACGTTTGAAAGGCGAATTAGTCCATGAGAGGCCATGCCACAGAACTGCACGATCGACTGAGTCGAACGCTGCTTTCAGGTCAGGAAAGATGGAGATGGCCGGTCTAGGATTTGTCGTAAAGTGAGTATTTGGTCAATACAACCCTGATCGGGTCGGAAACCAGCTTGGTTCGCTCCCGCACGCCTAACCAAGCATCAACGTTCGACGGATAGCAATGCGACTCTCAAACGACCTCGGCACATGTACACCCTCCTTGTGATCCAAATAATGTCAAATAACAGCATTGGCTCTAACCATTATTGGAGTAAGCCCATGGAGATACAGTTTTATTACCACATTGCGTGCAGCAGCATATTATATGCGGTTTCTGATGTGATCCAGAGGTAAACCATAACAGCGAACCGGTAAAATAATAACAAAGAGCTAAACAGACAGCTGATGCACAGCACAGTTAGCGTGCATACTGAAATTGATATTACCACGGAACTGTAACTTTTAATCTCCTAAGCATGAAAGACCCAGTTGGAATGCAACAGCGAAAACGCGGTCCATTATTATCATCTGAGAGCAAATCGCCGACACTTGTGGTAGTCCCACAGGGACTTATACACACGGATCTGGGTAAAACCAATTAACTAAGTCAATCCTCACAATGTTGGGAAGTAATAAAATAATCGAGACCCATAATGACCGTGATGTGAAGGTGAATCTCTAGGTGGTGATTACCTCATTTAGAAACTGTATTCAGTGCCACCTGATAGATTGAACACGTCCATGTGAATGGATGTTTTGAGGTTACATGTTTGGAAGAATGTGATAAAGTTGGTGGTCTCAACTACGTCCAAATCCGTCTTACTTACAGAAATCAACATAGAAGAAACGTCTTTGATGAAATAAGCAACACAAATAACTCCACAACGCATGTGAATTAGGACTTTCAAGAGTGATATTAAAAGTTATATCACCCTCCTCCACGGCACTGTCGCAGAGAGCAACTTCTCACTGAACGACAAGTTTCGGTGAGAACCAGAACTTTTTGAAAGTCTCCCTGAACGGCGAACAATTTAACAAAACGAACAAGCAATTTTAGTACGTGGATATCCTCTGTACTGGTGATCATCGTCTAGGATTTTCCGAGGGAGACAAGGGAAGACACTAATCTGAACTGACATCATACAAAGGCTATTTCAGCGATTACCAGATCGTATTCTCAAATAGGGATCACTCCTTCTGAGGGAATGAGGGTAACTGCTGACGAGGCTGAACAAACTCGAGTGCAGTTCCAGTGATGAAGCCCGTCATCATCGCACAAGTCCAAAAGCAGAGACGCTGGGTCATTCAGACCAAAATCTAATGAACTGGATAACAGATACGGCTATATTCGGCCTACAAGATGGGCCAACAAACTATCTTGAGTCAAAGTTGGCCAACAAAGACAATCAACATGTACCCTCGTGTGATAAGATCATATTTAGACAAACAGAACTAACCGCTAGGCTGGCTGCAGTGACCAACGGGGCGTTGGGAGTGGAGCCAACCAGCGCGAAGGCATAGTCAAAGTGGAATGCTCGGAATACATATGAAAATGGTCAGTCAGAGGGAGATGGAAAGAACGAAAAGTTAGGCCGAACATCAATGTACAGTTTGGTTAAGCTTTGTACAAACTTATATCTCACTTGGACTTTTAGACCAGAAATGATTTGACCGGTCTGAGGTCAATTGATTCATTCTTATTTAATCAAAACGGAACTGGAGCAAAATCGAAAAAGCGGCTGAACGCGCCAAATTCAGTGAACTGATTTTTCGGTTAGACGAGACCCCTTTAAATCAGACGCCTTCTGTCTCGAATAGAATCTTACAATTAAAACCGTCTCTCAAGAGCGGACAGTTCCTCAGAGTAGGCAGAATTTGTACGGAGACTGCGGTGTTGAAGTGTTAAGTTGAAGTTAGAATCTTTTTTGAAAAGAAAAATGAATAAGATCACCTTGTACCAACTGGTTCAGGACTGATGGGCGAGAGAGGATGTGTTCAGAAAGCGTAACACAATCACGAACCAAGCTGTTGATCAAACCGCAAACATCCACACAAACTTTTGACTCCTGATGTGACCACCGCTGAAAGCGTTCCAACAAGTGCAATAACCTGCAAATCGGAACAGACAAAAAAGACGTGAAGGATTCAATAGCTACTGAAGATAATCAACAAAGGATAATTGATGTCTCGTAAGACTAACAGCACCAGAACTCTATCGAATTCCAGCTTTTTGTAGTTTTATAAACCAATTTACTTGCAATCCAATTGTACCGGAGTGGGTTAGTGATAGACCTCGTCTATTTTATAACAATAATTGTCGAATTTAACCCTAGTTCAAAGAAGAAAAAACCCCTACCTCTCCTTTGTAATCGTTTGAGTAGCAACCTAAACCGGAACGCTAGTGCAAAGGTATTGGCTGCAAGAATTGGACTGAAATGAACAAACATTTGATCGTGGTGGGGATTCCGTTGATAATCTCGGTTAATGCAAACAGTACAAAGGGTTAAACATAAAACACTGATAGAAAAATAACTGTTTCAAGAACTAAAATAAAAATTAGCTGAAATAACGGGACGGAGTTCACTGGACAGCAGGCACTAAAATGCAACCTCTAAAATCCATATACTAGCAAAAACTCACTTACCTCGGTCTCAGGACAGTACTGTTGCTCACCACCGCTTTATTCATGGTGCTGGCCACGGCAAATTGACGTAAAGATCTATGAAAAGCGACAAAGCAGAAACGTAAAAAATAAGACATATCCATGGATTAGTCGTAGACGAACGGCCATTATGTACCATTATGTACATAACTGTAGGCGTACGGCTATGGTGGAAAGCTGAGTATGGGACCAAAGGTGATTTTTTTCAGATTGAAAAACAAAAATTGCGGTGAAACATCATTTTACTTTGCAACGTAGACAGGATAGCTCATGGAACTTATTTTAACCCACATTCGTCCAACTAACTTTTGTTTCATGCAGAGGTGGACAAAAGTTGATAACGAAGCTAGGCGAGACAATAACAACAACTACCATAAACCGGTATTAACAATATCGGCTTCAAAGACAGGCAAAAATTGCTCTTCATAGTGAAGACAAAACAGAAAAATTTATTTGATTAGGTAATTACTAGCAAGTTTTGCATTACAGTGACGGACCTCGGAAATCCTGTCTTTTTGTCATAGGCAATGCCGAATATTGGAGTTCAGCAACAACGTTTGGTCTAATTCAACAACAACCCATTGTGAGAGGAACATTCAATAAAAACATTGAGACGAAGAGGTTCAAAAATTTTACTCGACTGCAGTAGTTCTATGAAGTAAAATCCAATCGGTCCAGTGGCTTGCATAATGTCCCAGCTAGGGCCAAATCAATAACATCAAATAATCCAAACGTTTCACATTACCGGTAACTCCGAATTCCAGCAGGGTTGCCAACAGCTCTCAAAACCACAGTGGACTTAAATTAAATCCAAATTCAAAAATTGAAAAACATTGGGAGAATTCATCGAAGACCAAAACGTATTATCAACAGACCAATCCCATTTTCCACAAACTTATTGAATTCTATCAAATGGTAATCGCCATTCATTTTTAAACCGCAACATCGATTCAGTGAACAAACAGCTTGAATACTTTCCTATTGATCTCCGATTGTATTTTATATTGTTACATATTAATAACTGATCTAACAAGGAAGAAGCGAGTCGCAGCAAAAAGGATGGTTGAAATAGGGAAGTAACCGACGACGGGGAGATTCCAACAGGTGAAGTTCGTGTTGAAACACTGAGATCCACACGGAGTGACCACCACCGGTTAAACTAGTAACCACGAAAACGACGGCAAGATTTTTTCTGACAAGTTCCGTCTCATTCGCTTTCGCGAGAAAAGCTGAGTTGCTCAAGTCTTCAACCAACCAGACTTCTAGATTCGTAAGAGTCGGAGTTCGTGTAACTGAACCACAGGACATCAGATTCTAACATCCACAAACGAAGAGTAAAACTGAGCAAACTTCAGTTTTTGAAACGATTAACCCAGTACTAACACGCTTCAGCTTTGGCTGCCAACTCACAGTACCCTCTATTTAAAAAAGGAGAATGGTGGAAGACTCGCCCCAAATTACAGGGTGGCCTTATGGATGGAAGAAAGCAACCGACTGTGACATTTAGTTGTTTTAAATATTGGCGAAAACCAACAATTAAGGGGATCTCGCGGACCTTAACTCGATGGTCTAATTGTGCCAATATGAGCTAGTTCATTGATTGGAATTTTCATATATTTCCCCATATCATCGACTGGCCATCTCAAACAATCCTCCAACCACTACCTGTCTCGAAGAACAGCGTCCAACGAGACATGAGCATGCGCAAAACATGTCCCAAACACCTTAACCTATTCATATCCGGTAGTTCCTCTAAAGAATGGACCCAACGCTCACGTACCTAACCTCTGAATTACTAACAAAGTTTGTCAAATATATTTCACCAACAGTACAAAGACAGTGGGGTTCAAATATCGGAGATCTACGCACAGGATATCCTCTCAACAGCTAGGTTTCTGAACCAAGTAAACCAACGGACGCCAGCGGTGCTGCGAACACTCGACCTCTGGTCGATAACCGGATACCCTTTTGCCGCCACGGCTGCCAAAGATTGGTGATTTCCAATCGAGCCCTTTGCATACCTGATAAGGGACCATCTGGTGAGATACAACTACACAAGTAACTAAAGCTGTGTGATCCAATTCTTTTTCTGAAGAACAAAGTTCGGCTTCGAGTGAATGCAGTCGTGAAACAGCATTTTACACTCCGAGTAAAGAAGGGCGGAAGCGGATCCAGAATAAGCGGACGATTTGTGCTACTGAGCGAAGACCCAAGCAGGTACACAACTGCTCAAAAGTTAATAGCACAGCAATGTCCGTACAATATGTAACAGGCTATCCTGGGTGGCCTTTCTACCGGAGACGATGAGGTACTTTCTTTTAAGCAATTAGATACCTAAATTCATCACATGGGGTATCGAATTACCGATAAACTCAGAAACTAGTTCGGGCCAGATTCGAAGACTACAGAAGGTTCAAAGTTTTTCTCCGTCGTCTAACCAAAAGTGTTTGCACGTTTGAACAGCATATACACAACAGCTGTTTGGGCTCAAGTCTAACAGTGCAAGCCCGGCTCTTGTGCTCAGGTGGATCCCAACGCTAACGTGACCACAAGCACTCGAAACCAGTTCATCTGGTATGCGACTAGCGAACCTTGAGAATCAGGCTGTCTTTTCATTACATGAGGAAATTTACAATAGAAAAGGGGATAAACTCTATAGTCAAGCGACACTGTAATGGGGGATGAATGTCATAAACATTCAAACAGGACTGAGTTTGTTGACTCTGCTTTTAGAAAGACGCAGATTGTAGGTTGTTGGAGAAATGGGAAGAAGAAGAAGAACGTTTCGAAGCTTTGCGGTCCGGAGAGTAGAGGAAGACTGACACAAAGAAGCTCAACACCGAAGGATAAAGGTTTGATAGAGGTTGATTGGTCGCCTGAATACGAGAAACAGTAAGTCATGAGGAGGAACAGCCAAAGCGAGCTCTACAGAACACAGGCAAAAACAATAGGAACAAAAGTATCTGTTCGGCAATGAACAAGTGACCATAGAATTAAGATTAGCAAGGATCATTGATCAACCGAACGACTTTTCGTTGGACCCAACCAAGAAGAGAAAGAGCGGTAGACGAAGCTGCGCCACATACATGACTGCAATGTCCAAGTGTCGGGTGGAATTGAGCTTTGTATAAAAGGTGAGCGGATATAAAAAGGTGTCTACCGCGGAATAGAAAACCAACTTTGCCCCCGATACGAGAGGCAATTATTGACTGGACATATCCAGTAGTGAAAATTTGATTGAGGAGAATAACGACGTTCGAATGAAACAGAAAGGAGAGAAGTTTTGAGAGAATTAAAAGAGGTAGGGTTGATAGAACCCCAAGCAGAGATTCCTCCTAGATCGGAAGCAAGTGATGCACTAAGAATAGTACAATCGTGATCGATGTTGATAATGGCTTGTCTAATAGTAGACTGGGGAAACAGATCGATGAAGAATAGTACCATCCGCAACACAACGAAGAAGGCTGCAGGTTGAAGCATGACCATTCAAAAAAAGGCGGGCTCAAGTATGGAACTTTGGGGAACACCAGTATTCATAGGAAATCGCTGAGATAAAACCCCAATGACTCGGGCGGAGATGATTCGCTTGCGGAGAAACCATGAAATCCCCAACACGAAAGTTGAATGGAACCCAAACGAATACAGTTTCGAAAGCAGACCTTCGTGACAAACTCGATCGAAAGCTTTGGAGATGTACAGTGAAACTAGGTGAGTTTCTCCGTGCTTACCGAAGGCAGCCGACGAGAAATGTGAGATGGCAGTTAGTAGATCACCCGTAGGACGACGCGGGCGGAGTACACTTTAGCAACCATTCAGC
>LUCM01001956.1:10720-27788 GCA_008360955.1 Fasciolopsis buskii | reverse complement strand
CAGATAGACTGTCGAGATCGGTTGCTCGATTTGGCATGTGCTTTGCACCTTCAAAGTGCAAAGTACTGTTACAGGACCGGACGACAGCAGCGCCGAACTTGATACTGGATGGAGAGGAACTATCGACTGTGGACCGTTTCATCTACCTTGGTAGCTGCGTGTCTAACGATGGTAGCTCGGGATTGGAGGTATGGCTAGGATTGGATGAAGTGACCGAGTGAGTAATGTAGAGGTCAGGAATCTAGTACTAGGCGCACGCTCTCAGGACACCTTGTTTCATCGTATGAAACTTAGTAGACTACGCTGGTTGGGTCGCGTGTAGCGGATGACGAACACTCGTCTACCATGTTGTGCCTTATTTTGTGTTCCTCCCAAGGAGTGGAAAAAGCCACATGTAGATCAGCAGATGACGTGGCAACGCGGGATGATAAAATGTACAGCGAAGTTAGGTAAAGTAGGTGTCTCACGTCTTCGTGGTTGGAGACAGAAAGGCTCGTCAACTATTTGGCTGAAGACATCGAAAGATATGGCAGTGAACCGTGAACTCGCGATCGTTTTGCCAACTTCTGTGGAATCAGAATGATTGAAAGATTGCGGTTGTACAGTCAGACTGTTCCGTGTGTTGGATACAACACCGTCTTATCATTCCCCGTCTGTGTAGGTCCACTGCATGTTTCCCTTGGATATTCACTTTTTACAGACATGTTTAACTTTGCCTGCTATATGAAGCTGAACGATGATGACGTTGAAATTAGGCCACGCGACTCGCGCAGTAATATCGACCCCACTGGTTTACGATGACTCCAAAGGTAGAAAGTGGTTGAAAAACGGGCCTAAGTGATGACTACATGATCCATCCCATTTAGGTGGTCCAAATACTGTTAGAAACAGTTTTAGGGGATGATTTCAGGAAAAATGTTTACTTCGGGGTCCTTGCCTTAGTGGAAGCGTTAGAAAGTTGTGACATGCATACAGTTAACGTGGATGGATTGAATTCAAAAGTTAATTCACGAGACTCCTGAACGTGATGTTTGCAGAATTTTGGCCATATGGCTGAAGGCTGAACTCAGCCGCGACATCAAATTTGATGTGTTAGCGCTCGCCCATGAATATTGTCGTCCGACTTTTCGACATTTTCGACGCCACCTGTTGGTTCAAAGTGGCAATCAAAACCAAGAAACGAAGGGGCAGGATTTCTGGCTAAAGAGTGAAGTACCAATAAAATGACCTTTTGAAACCGAAATACGAGTCATCATTAAATGGTCAGCTGCATAAACCTTTTCTAGCCATGCAAGGATAAAATGATGAAGATAAAATAACTCACGTTCTTTTCGCGCATTTTTTCTCCTTAACAAGAAACAGACTGGTGAAAACCGCAGCCGACGGCAAGATAAGAAAAAATAGCCACAGCAAAAACGATTTGTGCGTAAGCGACCAACGGGCCCGGCCTTGAGCTCATGACGTTCAGTTAAGTTCAATTCCGGCTCCCGTTAGAGTGCAGGATTATAGGGTGGAATGCTATATCAACCAGGCACCGACGGCTCCTTCCATCAGATGATGCTTCGACAACAGGACGGTGGATGTCCCTTTCGGCGTGGATAGGGTGAAAATATTGATCTCAGCTACCCGAACGTCAAGGTTGTTATATTTTATCCCGGAGCCTGCAGCTTCTAACACTGCGTGTTCCTTTGCTGCTGAAAGGCAAAGTATCGGGTGCAGCATGAAATCCAATGGATGCGTTATTTGCACCTACGACATATTTTTCAGACTCTGAGTACACCGCCGCCAGACAGGCATCCACAACTTCATTAAATCCATCGACATTATCACTACTATCCACATGTTATCGCAGTCCGCTCCATAGTGAATTCACCCCATTGCTAAAGAACCCAGCCCCATCTGAAGCCTTGTTTTGTTACGCCGCAGTATTAAACCGTGTCCGCTGGTGCTTCCATCTGGCTTTTGTGCCGTGGGATATCCGTCACCTTAGTGGCCAACTTTTCCACCTTTCCTAGACATTTTTTACACTTTTGTAGGTGCGGGACGCAAGCTCACGCACAATACTTCAGGTGCGGCCATATGACAGTCCAAACACTTTGAGTTCCTTGCAAGATATCGTTCACCTGATTCTGAAAGGCACTGTTCTGAACCTATTCGCCGTACATGCGTAATTTCTGAAGATTTTCCTAACAGTTACACCCAGATCCCTGGTTTGAGTAACCTAAATATCATTCATTTTATTCCCTCCTTGCTCTTCTCCAGAGGCTAGCCTTTGACTCTTGGCAAGGTTCAATTGAATGTCCCACTTGACTGAGAATGTTTTTACTGCCTCGATATCCTCCTCTTGGTGGACAGCTGCTGCTTTGATATAAGCGAAAAGACAGCATGGGTTGCCCGTGCTTTTCGCGAAGTCATTTATGATTGTGACCAGGAGTGTGGATCCTAGTACCGACCCCTGGGACACGCCGCTTGGCAAGCCGGCGGGGGCCGTCGTATATCCTCCAACTCTTGTGCTAAACATCCTTTCCCTGAAAAAGCTGTTTACCCAAGTACTAGTTCTCCCCGTTGCTATTATTGCTTTCATGTTGTGACCTAAATGATCGTATTTATCTAATTCAAATGCCCTGCTAAAATCAATGCAGCAGACTTTGATCCGGTGGCTTTCGTCTTGGCGTTTCTTCACCTGATCAACCAATAGTAGGAGAATTTCGGGCGAGCCTGCCTTATCATAAATGCGAGCTGGGCTGTTGAAGCAGCCCTGTGATTCACAAAGTGTTCTCATATATGCATTCTGATGATATAATCTAGGCATATACAAAATAAGCAGGTAAGACTCAATGGCCTGTGGTTTCCGGCCTTTGCATGGGTCCGCCCTTCTACATTCTCACTACTATAGCAGCTTCCCATCCCTGAGCACTAGGTACTGTAAATCTGCAAGTAGTTCTGCCAGTGGCCGAACGATCGCTAGGTTTATTCCGCCTTAGTCAGCAGCTTTAAACCTACTTGGCATGCCTAATTATGCCACTGCCCGCTTCTCATTTGCGAAGAGTTCCGGAATTTCCGAGAACTGGGGAGTTCTCAGCGCCTCCAGGTTGACATGGGCTTCACCCGAGGAGCAGGAAATATCCTTGAACGTTTCAAAGAAGACTTTCGTCTTTTCGGATGCGGCCAACGCTAGGTCCCCGTCCGATTGGCCTAGGGCAGCGACACAGTTCTGACTTTTATTCCTAGACTTTACATGCGCATTGTATCGTTTTGGCGCCTTTTAATGTCCCTCGCTAAGTTACACTCATACAGGCACTATTGTCGCTGTTCTTTTTAGCCAAGGGCTAGTGGCATCGTTTGTCCAGCTTTTACCCCTGTTTACTGCAGGCTGCGCGGGCATCGCGGTTGTTCTTATTTGTTTTTTGCCGTGCTTGGAGTGCAATTATCTGCTTTGGGTGCCTCGGTCCAGGCTTCAATGTGTAAATTGTTATTGGCTTTCAATTTCCTTTCTTCCTGGACTTTTGGACCTCGTGACTCTCCATTTGTCAAGAGTTTAATAAACCTTTTCCGGGGTACAACTCTGCAGTGGCAGTTATTCACTCAAATGTTCTTTATCCAGTTTATGAAGACAGATGCAAAGGTTGCGCACGTGGTTCACTGAACCATAGTTCCAGTTCCAGTCATAATTCAAGAACTCCAATAAAATTAACAACCGTTCAGCTTCATTCACCAAAAGCAACTGTAATTAAGCGGCTTTTCATCACACTGTGGTTGGTAGCCTTCCTGCGATTCTGAGAATAATTTGGCAATCTCGCCTGTCGCTACCACCGTATTCCCTTGAACATATGTACTACGCATGAAATTCGGTCCATCTTTTCATCCACAAAATTAAAACAACACCTTGTCCTTCATGTATGTTCTACGCTGTTTTCAAAACCGCGCAGATCTGCTGCTTCCTCGGGAAACTTGTTCCAGTCGTCCGCCAAATTTGTGGTAAATAACTTGCATCCAGACCTTCCATTCACGAGATATTTTGCAACCGTCCTCCTGTCTCTCCTCAGTGCTTCTTTCTTGTTACGTGTAACAGGGCCCCATGGTGACCTAGCAATTCGGCAAAGCTCTTACCAACATTGAGAGCCTGCACTGAGCAGCTTCTTTTCCTAATTCTTTTAATGACACAAATGTGTGCTCAGAGATGCTGTTCACATCCTGTGTCTCAGATATCCAAACCAGCGTGTAAATCCACTGCGGAAATATTGCCTTATTTTACATGCTTCACCAATGCCTGGAGGCAATACCCTAAGCTCAATCTAAAAAACGCCATTTGCAATGGCAGAACTTTCGGATTTTGTGCTCTTACAGTCCTTCTTCGGGGCCTACAGCAAACACCGCTATCTGAGCCAACTTCTAACTTTACAGAATAGATTTGAATTCCGGAATGATTGACACCTCTAGGCAACTGGCCCGTAACTTTTGTTTCATCGTAAACTGGTGCCCGGGTTTAAACAGGGTGGAGAGAGTGGCTTGCTTCGTATTTATGAACTGCTGGCGCGCGCACACATTTAGCAGAAGGCACGCTCTTATCCCGTCGGTAAATGTTACACCGATGAATATTATACACTTTTTTCGTCACTAATAACATGACGTCCTCATCAAAATTAAGAAACTTACTTTTCAGCACGTCGAGAAGTCTTCGGCATACTACAGAAATAGCACTGATCATACAGGAGTCCAATTCTTTATTAAGAGTCAAGTTCCGTCTAATGTCATTCGAGTGCCGGAAATTTTTTAGCCCTAATTGATTCTGTTGAGCAACCAGGCTCCAAGTCCAGCATAATGGGCCTCTTTAAGAGAAATCGAAATACATCAGAAATACATCAACTCACTCTAACAGCTTCAGGTGCCATTAGTCGGTTTAAGCCAGCTGATTTTTCACAGAACAGAAGTCACCACAACGGTGAAATCAGCCTCCATATCGGTATGCCTTTTCTGGTTGCCGTGGCTCCTTGCGCTTTGCGAGATACGAATTTTTTGTTTTCTGAATTGCATATTAAGTTGGATCAATAAACAATCTAAAGTAGGACTAATGAGCTGTGATGCTGGTTTTCCGCTTTGACGATGACAAGGCCAGGAAATAGTCTTAGACCGTAGTGGCGCCATAAGTGCGATAATTTAGTATGCTTCCAGCTACCTCCAGCTGAACATGGTTGCCCCAGAAGTCCCTACTGTCCTCCCCGATAACAAGTGGGTGACCTGTGAGGGCCACAATTAGCGCTCGATAGGCAAATGGAGGGGATTTACGTGCAATTAAATCTAAAAAGGAAAAAAGCAAACAATGCATATAGAGACAACTGAACCGGCAGTGCGACTGACTACTTTGTGAGCGAGATGATCGCATACGTGAATATAGCCAGAAACTTGCGGCATTGGTGACAATGCCGAAGGAGACTAGAATTCTTTCATTTAGTGCTGCATCAGTGGCTTCCGCGGGCTTAGCCCGCCGTGATTAAAGGTACATTATGCTACAATGTTTAGTATGATTAAAAAATGGTGTTTTATGAGAGAATGAGGCTGGATCCATAATTTGCTGTTACCTTAAAGTATTTGCTTTGTGTTTGACCGCGCATCGAAGGTCGCCGAACGTCGCTGAACGACTGGCGAACTCGAAGAGAAAAACTGTCGATTTTAACTCAGAAAATGTTGAAAATACTTTATCGGACCTTCCAAATCACGGGAGTTTGCTTTTTGAGCCTACATGGGTAGCTGAATGCAACTTGTAAAGGATCTGGCCATGGATAATAATATTCTCCTTCTGATATTTACTTATGGTATCTCCGATATAGCCATCCATGTAACACACAAATCCTCAGAAAATCGCCATAACTCGGTCGTTGTGAGAGTCCCTACGCCCTTGACTTACGCGCAGAAAACAGTTCCAATATCCTAAGCAAATGTGAACGATGCTGCCTCAGCTCATTTAATGCATGCACTGGCTTGAGGTGTTAATCCTGGAGGAACCTCAGTCAGTAGCGGACACCTTTCGATGCCGACCAAGCGCCTTCCAAGGTTTCCGCCTATAAACCACGCGCCTGTCAACAGAGAAGGAAAACATGCCGAATATAGGCGAGTTATCCTTGATGCAGACCATTGTACAATTTCTCTAAGCCGCACATCCGATTTTCCCAAGAAAGTGATGGAGGCTCATATGCGTAAACAGCAGGTCAGAGCTTTAGGACATCCGAATAGATGTTCATCAATTTTTGAGCTCCGAGCAACCGGAGATGTCGCTGCACCATCATTCATTCCTTATGTATTACTGCCCGATAACACTCTTCTCATCTATTCTCGACTTATTGCTGAAGAACTTAAGCAGTTCCTCACCTTTGCCATGGTTCATCCACTTGTCTAGTAGCGCCTGTCCCTACACTAGTCACTGTATAGTCTGCAAAAGAAACACGCTATGGTGCAACTGCTACCTTCAGACTTCTATTCCACTACAAATTACCTGACCGTCCGGGCCCAGGCGGACTTCTTCCAGCTTTCACCCTATTTGGAACCAAGGACCTCAGCACTTAACTGTCCCTGTGAATTCCAGTTAAGTTTCATCCAATCAAAAGTGAACATTAATATTTCTAATGCATAAAAAGTGGTTTTACATGATGCATCTATTTTTTGACCGATTAATCACAAGCCTGTTATATGCAGAATAATGGGAATGGTTGTCAAAGATTCTATGATGGACTGCCGTATCGAGAAAAGTAATCTGATCACCAGGTAGCATGAGTTTCCTAGACTCCGCTCTGGCACCACATGCATTATTGCATTTTGAATCTCCTCGCTAATCTATCTGTCTGTGGCCGTTCGTTTTCCGTTGTTCATCTTGCCACGACCATTGCCTTCCACCGTATCCGACACCCCAATGAAAAGCACTGTTCCCCCGTCAACAAGTTTTGTGCACCCAGCACGGGGGTGGCCGGCAGACAGCAGATGATAATATCTACAAACGTCAATGCTGCCGGCTGACGGAAACAAATAGGAAGTGGGTATAATCAAACTAAAAGTGGGAAACAAACAAAAATACGAAAATCAAAGGGGAAACCAAACCGAAGGTACTACGTTTATCCTCTAATGAGTGACGTTTTGAGCAGACCGTAAGCTTATCAAAAACGCTAGGACTGTGATGTGTTGGGTTTTTAGTTGGATAGGAAAGACCGGAGCGCCAGAGATGAATAGAGAGTATGAAATTATTCAATAATACTGAGACCAAATGAGGTGTGCTATAAGAAATTTTGACTCCATAAATTTAATTGACAAAAAAAGTGAAGATTATTTCTCGGACTGAACCAAGGCAAATGCAATGTCCACGGTCATGACGTGCAGTAGCAGCGGTGGGGAACTTTTGGCCCGTCAGTAATCTTAAAACTGGCCATTGGGATTTTTAACTAATAACGCCTTGCAAACACACTTTGCTCTAGACATCTAGGTCCACATTCATCCTCGGCCTTTAAACTCCAAAGTAAAATGCCAAAATCCTTCCATAAACCACTACTGCCGCCAACCATGCCACCCCAACGTAGGTTGCATGGTGAGCATTCCATTAAGCAAAAACCCGTAAACGTTTTAAACCTTAAAACTATCTCCATTCAGTTTCGGTCAAGTACTGCTATTTGTTTCATCTGGTTTCTCCCGAAACTAAGCCTTGCTTTGTTCGCAAGTACTCGCGTACCCTTATATAAACCATATACAACAGCCAATAGCAACATGATCCAAAGGAAATTGCTAAGGATTTTAACTCATAAATCGCCCCCGCCCTCACTACTAACATCGCCACTCTTAGGCCAACAGACCAAGCACTAATCCATAGAGAGACAATAAAGAAGGCTATCGCCGTCATCAAGGCACCTTGCTGACCTGGCCCAGACGGTGTCCCTTGCCATATTCCACTTTGGCAAACCGGCATAGCACATCTATTGTTAAACCTGTTTATTACCTCCATATCAACTGAGGTATTTCCCACGCAGTGGAAAGTCCGCGCCATTGTTCCTCTCAACACAAAGGACCACGATATGATCCAAAAACTACCGTACAATGAACTACATGCTCAGCTTGGCCAGACTCGCGGATGGGATTACCACATCAGCTAATTGGCTTTCTGACGACAAACAACTTAATTAAGTAATCCCAGCATGGGTTTCATAAGCACAGATCTTTTACTTCGTGCCACTCTGACTTCCTTGATCTGGTCACTGTAAATGTCCATAATAAAACGGCCATCATAATAATCTTCCTTGACACGACAAAGGCGTTTGATAGCGTGCCTCACGAAGGAGTGCTAATAAAAATCAATTTCTATGACTCCGCAGATCCGCTCTATTCTTGATAAAATTCCTATCTTTCTGGCCATTCTCACGTGGTCAGTATTAAAGCAATCCTATCCAAACCCTAGCCAATCAATAGCGGCTTAATAAAAGGTAGTGGGATTGGCCCTTTACTATTCCTGCTTTGCATATTTGACGCGATTCCAGCAATACACCACGGGAAATCTCACTTGTCCAATGATGGCATGGAGCTACTCCATTCTTTTGAGCTATCTTTCCTACTCTAAACCATGGCCAACAGCAAGGGAGATTCAAACTCTCTCAACGAGTGATGTTAGCAACGGGTGATGCGAAAAAAAGTACTATTCTGGTCTGTAGATGTGAACTCCCTTGCGTAAGCTCTTTGTAAACGGACTCTTTACACTAACTGCTCAGCGAGTAAAGGATCCAGGCTTGCAATAATCCTGCTCACCCAACTTCCACGAGCAAGCGATATGCCAAATCGCAAACGCAAAAGGAATGACGGCCTCATCCTTAAACTACACGACATTCCAAGACGTAAGCTGACACCATACAAACAACATTGTACACTGCAATTGGGGTACTGCCCTGCATTTTGTGGACCATGTACACAGTCAATCGTGTCGCAATAGAAAAGCCACAACAGGCACTCAAAAGAAACTGTTTGGTCCAATACCAAGCCTCAGTTTCAGGGAATAATGCCAACTTCTACACCCTGACTCCCCCTGGTTACGTTTTCACGAGTTGGATTTTACTTTTCTTTTTAAGATCCTAATATCGCAAGTACATACGACTGGAAATTCTATCCGGTTCACTAGCGAGTGTTCTCACCTCCTTCCGAAGTGTCTTTAAGGCCAAAATTCTTCACATTTGTTGACTCCACCTTGAGGAGTGGTTTACCGCACCGCGTCTGCTCCTGTCAGAATCAAACACAATTCGAGAGTGAAGTCGCCAAATTTCTGAATTTATCCTCATTCATCACCGTAACCGAAAGCAATATCAGTCTAGGCCAAGCCTTCCAATGCCACGCAGACTCTAAGTTAAATCTCAGTTTAGGAACCCAAAATTGTGTCACCTAACCCGTTTTCCTCCTAAAGAATGTTGACGCCACCGACCCAGCCGCTACACCATCCGCCCTTTAATCTTCTCAAAAAATGGGATAAAGCAACAAAAATGGTTCGAGCTATGCTGTAGTTCAACGATTTCCCCTATTCTCAACACAACGGCCCCCATAATTCTCCATTCACAGTCCTATTTCCATTATTAGGTCAAAAAACCAACAGCAAATAATCCAGGGTAGATAGCAACCTGCTTGAAGCTGACTTAGTGTGCGTCATAATGGCAACCTTACCGCTGATCCCAGTATGGCCCCGGTCACCCTAACACAAGTCTTGTATTATTAATCAGGAGAGCAGTTCCATTTATTGCCAATAAATCTACAGTATTTGACCTAAGTATATCTCACCTTAACTGCTTATCCTCTGCCCTAAGGCCTGAATTTTACCATGCCTTGTTTTGCTTCTTGGTGGCGGCATCCACGTTTCGAGAGTGGTGCTAACCATCAGCCCCACATTAAGATCATTAATTTCAAACTACCCCAGAAATTTTTCATTCGCAGGACCAGCCGTAGATCGGATGATGCCTCTATTTCGCCATGGCTCACTGATTCTAAGCCGACACATAAGCCAGACTGCTTCTGTCCCTTGCGTTTTAGATCTCGTACCCAGGTTAAACGCGCTCTTAACAGTCCAGCACTCACAATGCTGGCACGCTGCTAACCAGATGTGGTCCCCGAGCACCCGTCAGTTCAACTCAAACCATGACGATGGTCGCCTTGGATTCGCCTACGTGGTCTAGGCAAAAAGACGATTACTACTGTCACTGGGATGGCTTGTGCGCCCCTTCAAATTCTTCATACCAACTGCCGTCTAAGATCAAAAACTGCGACAACAAAAATGACAGCTTAGAGGATATTCGGGGCTGGTGAATATAGGAACTTTTTACTTCTTGTACAAACTCATCTTCCCCACTGCACCTCTCAGTACAGTTTGTTGTCGGCCGCATACGAATGCAATCGGCAATCTTGAGAATTGCATGTTCTCTCTGTGCACAGCGTTTCATAAAATCCCACTCTCCAGTTAGTTCGACAGACTTAATAGGATTTCTTTGCCTTCGTAAGCATTTTATCCGCCGATTCTTGTTTTTTAACGCGACTAACGTTCTACTTGGTTTTGGCTAAATTTCATCGAAGCGTCATTTCCTGTGTGATCTCCAGCTCTTCAGCCTAACCTTTCTGCCCTTCACGCAACGCTGTTGACATACGCAGTCGCCGGTCATACTATGACATCCGCTATTGAGCTGCGGTCATGTTTTGAGCCCGCGACACGCACATTTAGCGAACTTAAACACGAAATGACTCGTAGTCTGGTACTCACGAACAGTCCCAGAAAAAATTGTTTGATCTTGCAAAACGGTTTGTCCAGTTTTGGTTTTCGACTGGCATGTCTGTGCGTTGTTACTTACATTGACCATGCCTCCCGAGCAATCCAAAGTAGCATACATCCCCATATCCCTCCTGATTTCTTATATTCGTGTTTTATCTCCCTCTTCTACGTAAAAATTTGAATGTGTCTTTCTCACGCCTCTCGCAAATCGGTATATATTCAATATTGTTACTATAACAACCTGGTTTGGCAAAACAGCTTGTCAAATCTCTTACTCTCAACCAACTTTTCTTCGCTTGACTGCACTACATAACCGTCAGCTGAAGAACACTAAGGAATTTCCGTCTCTCTTTTCGGTCTTCAAGCCTGCCTTCCCTCCCCCGACCTATATTTTGATTCCTGTTTATCGGTTGCCTCCCGCAAATGCGGTCAGCGTAAATGAACAAAGCGGGTATCTCCGGTACGCTCCGTTCGATTCCACTGTAACCCCGCGGTTAAATTATTGTAAGGCCACCGCACGAATATTGCACCCAGCAAAAATTATACATTATCAATGACGACGTGGGGTAGTAAAGTTGCTGCTATCGGAAACTAAGCGTTCCTTAGGCCCTTGTCATATACATATCGGCATGTGAACCAAACAAAATATGATTGTCTCAGTTCTCAGCTAGGCAACTTATAGAGCCCATTCCACTCCCAACCTTCTTATAAATATATTTAGATTCCGCAGCTCAGCAGTGGGACTCTTAAATAACAAAAAGGCGTCGTCGGCAGCCTCCATATCACGCAAATCGCCCATGTTTCTGTGCGTTTTGAACGCCCTCCGCTATCAGCCAGTCCATTTTGACACCTAACTGTGCGCCAACGCATTTAAAAAGACTAAGAGTGAAAACCTTCACACTTAAAACTGTAAAAATATACCACTGGACTGTCAATACAAAGATTACCTTAACATTTATGTAACGACGAAACTCTCGAGTCTTAGTCCAGGTGCGGTCGATGAACGATTCAAGGTACGATTCGCGCAAAAAAGAACTCCCATTTTCTTGATAGCACTTTGAAACTTCAAAGCGAAAGACAGCCCGATTTGGTCAGAATTCAGAGAACGAAAAAGAATACAACGCATCTATTGTGCCGTTCATGAGTTAGTAAACAGCAACCTCATATCTGTCAGTGAGCCTCGGTCACAATCCAGCGAAAAGGTAGTCAAAAATAGGGCAGAAATCTGCGTAAAAATGAAGAGGCAATGAAAAGGAATAAATATAATGTACCAGTTCCGTGGTTTAAACGAATATAAGATCTTCATCTTTACCATATTACCCTCCCGATTTTTAATGAACCCGGCCACTTGACATCACCCACCATTTCTTCCCAGCAAAATTATGCGCCGGCGATGCCCACCTTTGATGCGTTTAAACATGGATCGACTCGCAGTGCGCGACTCATAGTCAGCCCCAGAAAGTTTTGGCGATGGATTATCTAGCTCCGATTTAAAGCCCAAAATCTCGTGATTAGCCGATCTTTTTGCAGTTTATGTTCATGAGGGCACATGCATTGCATCTTCACGACTAAATGTTTGCCTAACGATGTCCGCTGCGCAATCTTTGTGCAAATCTGATGTTGCCTTGCGTATGACTTTCGGATTTCACGAAATATACCCATTATTATTACTCTGCACGCTTGGTCAGTTCCAACAACACTCGCCTAAGCGTGACAGCCAAAAATCACTGTAAACATTCGAAACATGTTCAGTGGGCCAATGTGAACGATAATACAAAAATAAGCCATAACAAATGAAGACCTATGTCAAGCGGCCCGTGACTGCACCAGATGTCCGTAAAATAATCTCAACTAAAGAGCACAGGGACGAACCAACGAACGGCAGTACATCGAGCCGAAAAATACGGTGACCGAAATCAATGTCAATACGAGAGCTTTGGGCGGTAAGATTTTGGTAACTAAAGAGGAACAAAGAGAAGAGGAGAAAGAAAATTTCAACCAATGTAGATGTTGAAACCTAGATTAATTTGGTGCGAATCTTTCATTAGCCTGCTTATTTATCTTCGGTTATTCGATTCTTGCCTTCTTCCAAATCCTAATTGCTTGTCCCTTCCATTTTGTCAGCATAAGATGCGTTAAATCGTGACGGTGCCCACCGTGCACCTTCGGACTTTCAATTGATCCTTGCACCTCCTTGTGGTTTATCGGACACCACGCAAACAACATACTTTGCAGCTTCAAGTCGACTCACTGCAACACGCCGGATAGGGTGAGATTGATGAAAGCCAAATATTTATCTCCCATCACCCCAATGACAAAAAGGGCTGTGGAGAAGTTCCTTGATAAAGTATGCCGTTGTCGATGTACACGCTTTTGGACACACCCGGTTGTGCAGATAACGGGCTTCTCGGCCCGTTTATTTTAACCTGAGTGTTAAATATTCACCTGGCAAAAGAGTTCATCACGCCGCGGCAATACCTACGCGATACCTTCTCGTTTGTCACTCGCCGAGTGATGTTATTGTGGAGCTTATGGAAAATAAATCACTCTGCGGAGCTAGAGTGCATCAGCAGTCAAGCCAATATTAAGATGATTCTGACATCATAGGAGTTGGGTGTTAGAAAAATTTCAGGAAAGCAACAGAATCATTGGCCTCTAACCCTATCCCAGCCTGTTGAGTTCGGGGGCTTATCGTCGGTGATGTAAAGGGCTGTTTTGCAGATCTACTTGTTCAGTCGACACCTATGAACACCAAAAGCAAATCACGTTTCAGCCCAAGGTTTCTCTCCATTACTCAACGCTTCCGATGTTTGGGTATTTTGGTCATTTTTCCGCATACGCTACTGCATTTCGGACAACTTTCGTGCCAGCTATACGAAAATTTGGTACATTTAAACAGGAAATGACCCTCAGTATACTGCTAACGAGCAGCTCCGCAAAACCTCGTAACCATCTGAAACTAATTGTTCAGCTTTGCCTTTTGATTGGCAAGAATTTGCATTGCTTATTAAGTTGCAGGTTCTGGTCCTGCTTTCCATTGTGCCACCAGTAGAATCCAAGGCAGCACACGCATGACCGTGTCTTTTTTGATTTTGGAAATTCGGCATTCTGCTCCATCCTTGACCAACTTTCACCTTGCATAGCGCGTGCTTCTTGCAAACCGAGAAACGTGCATGTAAACATCAGCACAATTTACGTGGCCTGCTCACATCCTGTGTTCACCACTCAATATTTAATAGGCGTCGCTAAGTTTGTGCCGTGGTTCGTGACGTGACCGCCTGCTCGCGCTCCACAGGCTTGGAATGTTGGCTCTCGCTGTACCGTTGCACTGGCCGCATGTTTGAGGTTTGTACTTTTGTACAGATTAATAATTGTCTAATTCATTATCGTATTAAATTAGGGACCAGTCATGATTTGAGATTTGCACTAATTTGTCTGCTTCTTGCTCGAACAATCGGTGTCAGTAATATTCAAAGAGAATGAAATGTCGCTTTATATATTGGCATGTGTAAATGTACATATAAGAATGTGCGCATGAATTTCTGTATAAATATACGTAGGGCTGGCGGCGCGACTGAAAGCTTCGAGGGAAACTAAATGCAGCTATATCGGCCAATTTAAACACCTACTAGCGGGGAGCACTACCACGAGTCTCGGGTTGCCGCAAAGCACTAAAACTGTAAAACCTGAATAATCCAGCCAAATTCGCCTTCGATCGCCCAGGCGGTTTACTAGAAGATAGGTTACCTTTAGTCTCCCATTGCTCACGAATACGCTGGCCACTCCGCCAGAATAACTACCCCATGTGTGCCTTGCACTTGATTGAGGTCAGCAAACATAATATAAAAACATACACAGCAAACCCTGAAAATTTGGACTAATCACTTCTGTGGGCGGATGTTTGTGCCACGTTACAACCAGCGTATCCAGGTTCATACAAAGAAGCGCGCCGCTACGACAAAACTCCTGGTAGACCGCAACGGCATAAAGAATCTTAACCACAGTCCCGCCAAAATCAATCCGAACGGCACCGCACCATCTGACCGCGTTAACCACCCAGATGATACCGCAAGACGTCGGATTTACGGACTTACCGGCCGAGACCTTTTCTGTGGAAAGAACACAGAACATATGAATATAAGTCGTCAAACGCCAGTGCGGCTGGCTCAATCTGTGCATATTATTTCCACATTTTTCCTTTTGAGCACAATCCGATTTGCATGAAATGCAAAAAAGTTAATTGTCAAATTTACGAAGCTGAAATAATGTCCATGTTTGTTTCACGCACTTCTCATTTGCTGATGTCTTCACGGCTAACAATGATGCGGAAGGTCATGCTAAACGTGAAACAGGGCACTATAAGACCACTGATTACCAAAGCCAGAAATCACCCCATTCTGCCACCTGCTAACATCGTTCGCAATAGTCCATTCACTAGAGCGGTTGGAAAGTAAAATTCTCCAAATTCATCGAAGTACGCATCGAAAATCTGACCATCGCTCTGAACGTACAAGGCTTGAATTTAGCTGGCCAGCTTCCCCAGTGCCAAGTCGTCTCAACTCGAGTGCCGATCGTCGTCCCGCTCATTTGTGCATCCGTTTTTCCACTGATGTGCCTTTTCACCTGAATCAGTCACTCTGCTTCCTGTTTTTAAGGACATAAAAGCTTGTGCAACATGACATTTCCTGTGCACACGCAGGCAAATTTACTCTTCTGATCAGTTTTATAGGAGGAGTTCTCTCTATGACCTATCATCTTCCGGCTATATTTCGTTTTGTTATGTTTTGTGCATGCGTTAGCTGCACACGCAACGTTCGAGATATTTCCTCGGCGCACGCCAAAGCTCGGCCTTCGTAGGTTGCCTTTTACTAAATAATCGCAGTTGGCAGCCCGCTATTCTTATTTTCATCTGACAAACTCTGGCACAGCAAGCGGTGTGCCTCATGCAGAAGCGAACATCGAGACCAAAAGAATGCTAACAACAACCATGTTAATGGGTGAGCTTGCCAAATCCTGCGCACCTGACCTGAAAACACCTGTAAAAGATGATCCCAAGAGATGTGATCCACCACCTTTGCTGCACGCACACCTCGTTGCAGTCGAGCAGCTTGCCTGGTATGCAGCGGTCATTGCGGTATGGCGGGCAATGTCCCACACCAAAGGGACTATTCAGAAAGTGCATCAGTACATCAACGAATTATTCACATCAAAATGCCGATTTCAACAACCAGCATCACTGCCCTCCGCTGGCTGACATGTTTCCAGTGTAAGAGAATATGGGAAATACTTAGGTGCTGACAACAGTTGTGACAAACATAGAAGCAGCCCCAGAGACGGGGCTGTGATACAGACCTCTTGGTCTGCTGCTCTTGTGTTCAAATGTAATGCGGAGGTGATTCGCTGCGCGACTGAGACACCAACACCGACTGTCCCACCTTCCCAGACCAAATCTCAAGGCTTCCAATCAGCTAGAAGTCAGGCCTTCAAACATCCTGCCACCTACCGATATGCTCAAAATGCTGTCAGGATACCCTTTATTTTACCCAATTTTTCCCTCAGCCATACCATACTCTCCACCATCATTGCACAGCCTCTTCACTCTCCAACAAATGCACGTTGCTCACCGCCTATACCAACGAACCGTTTGGAACCTACCGCAGCTTATGAACCAGGCGTGACAGGACATGATCACTGAAAGGCCTTACCGCCAAATCCATTCTTCCTTGCTTGTCTCGCAGTGACTTTCCACCCCAACTGAAATCATACGTCCATGATGACATTTACTTCAGTTATCCAAATTCACATGCCACTTCAACTGAGCCATTTTCATTGTCACCAAAAATTGCTCGCTGGATACTAAATAAGGTGCACACGCTGCGCCTGATGGAGTATACACGTAGATATGATTTCATTCTTATCACTGAGACATGGCTGACCGACAATACCCCCTACAGAGACATTGCAATAATTGGTTGCAATGCTTTTAGGAAAAAACGGGATGAATAAGCGCGGGGAAGTCTGTCCGACATACAAAAGAGACACCCTTTCAGCTTCATGGTACAATCATCCTACCTTTAATAACCTGAAAGATTCCATCTGGCTGAATATAGCTATCGCGCATCAGGACTTACCGATCAGTTGCATCTACCGTCCCCCTAGTACGCATCAGTCTGAGTTCTTACCACTAGCTGACGCGCTTAACGCGGCCGCCGACATTCCAGGCCCTAAGCTAGTAGCGGGTGACTTCAACGCCCCCGGGATTTGTTGATCATTTTTCTCCTCCCCAAAATGCCTTTCTGC
>LUCM01001955.1:31163-50933 GCA_008360955.1 Fasciolopsis buskii | reverse complement strand
AATCACAGTTCTCGTTCTTCTGTCCACTCTTCCACCAACAGCTTCCATGCACACTCCTCATGCTACACATTCCATTCTGGTCAGAAATATCAATCAATTCGCAGTGTACAAGTATGTGGATGTGGATGTGGATGTGGATGTGGATGTGGATGTGGATGTGGATGTGGATGTTTGGACAAGAGAGCATCGGGTACGCATATCTGACGAGCGACAATAACCGCAAAACCGGTCGTGTCGTGTGCTCCCGGGCAAGTTTTTTTCTCGTATCCAGATACTACTTCCTCAATATATATATATATAAATATATATATTGAAACTGCGAATTAGTGATATATTTTTCCCCGTAATTAGTCGACCGTTTTTGATGTTATTTTCCGTCCTCTATTGTGCCTCTTCAGCGCTGTTTCTTCAAACCTTCGACCACTAACTACAAAAATCGCAACGTACGCTTCCAGGTCAATTCTGTTCACCCATCCGCAGACCAACCTTTACTAACGAGATTAGAAACCCCATACCTTTGGCACTTGTTTCCTTTTTCTGAGAAGTCGCTCTGTTTAACGGACTAAGAATCTTCTACGAATCACATTTTGGTTCCACTCACACGCCTGGTGACTCAAATGACGTTATGGCATGAACTTACATTCTGCTCCATAATCACTGGTTTTTTATTTGGCAAATAAAACGCCTGGGCTGCAAAGACAATTCTTCTAATACTACCCTATTTAAATTCGATAATGACATGGTGGAACAATACGTTCGGAAAAATGGATCCGCTCCTACGCGTTGCCTTCTGCGATGGCGGCAGTTTACAGTGCGTTTGCAATGAAAAGTGTTGGTGTGAAGACCCCCCTGGTATATCGGTGGCGTGGATGCGTTCCAGAAAAATTTAAAATAAGACACTGAACCACCACAACCAGACCCCGAATTTATTGAATTAACCAGAGCGTTAGTTGCCGTTTGAGCTGGGATGGAAACCAACGATATAGCCAATAGAAGACCATATAGGTTTACGTACTAGTGGCACATTCGCTGCTGGTGTATTGAACGAATGGCTCTTTGGCTAATTCAACCGATCACGATTGACTGACGCAATCATAATGAGGGCGCGGTGGCTGTGTCGGCCTTCGGTTTAGGGACCAGATACAGTAATTAACTATCATTCACCCTTGAACTGGACACTTTTCTATTCGCTCGGGGAATCACATAGGGAAACGTTCTTCTGCCAGTGATTTTGTTGAGTCTCAAACTGAGCCAGCGCTAAGCTCGCTTGAAATTTAACGACCGATTTGTCTCTCTCAGGCTTAAATTGCAAACTGATCTTAGTTTAACGTTGGATATGGGTTCAGCTGCTTACGCGTTATCTACATATAACGGGTGACCGAAATATTGGCACACGAAATTCGACCGACGACCATTAGGCATGCATAAGGACCACCATCGCGCGCTGAAATGACTCCAACCCAAACTGTGGAAAGAGAAGACAACTGGAAATCAACAGAACCTGGAGGACGCGATTGCGTTAATCACAAATGAAGTTTGTATATAAAGTACGTTGGATCCTGACTAGTCGATAATCTTCGGGCCGTTGACCGTTGGCGCATGTTTGGACTTAACATTCGTGTGTCACCACGGTTCCCATTGATCGGTTCCATTAGCGGGATACAGCGAAGCTGTAACAGACTGTATCACGTGATTTGCACGTCAACCCAGCGCAGTATCCTATACTTAATCAAAGATTCGCGACGAAGCTGAGATCAAGGAACCATGTTGATTGTGCCTTGATCTTCATTCCAGGGAGAAATTTTAGTTTCACTTCTGGTAACCATCAGTATTCCGAGAACGTGTTCTACTTTTGGGAACTAAACTCCAGCACTGACTAACTAGAAGCGAAATGAATGAAGAGTAGTAGATAAAAGAACTAGAGACAGTATTCAAGACATATTCAGAGGAGCAAAGAAATTCGACCCAAGACGGTCAATGACTGCGGAATTTTGCCATACCACGTCAGTGTCCCCAACATTTCCCTGATAAAATCTCGTCAGTCTCAGTCCGATAATCTGTTTCTTTCTGATACGGGAAACGCGTATTATTACAAATTTACCACCTCTACCTGTACATGAAAACAACATACGGCGATTTGGAATTTTCATGGGACTGCACATCAAATATACCAAATACCCCAACCTATTAGGAAACAGCATTTATCAACGTTTACCGTTAAACAGCAAAGTAAGCCCCACTGATCCCCGGCTTTTTCACAGAGTCACGTTTCTATCAAAAGAATGAATAATCGAACTGAACAGGACAGAGAAATACAAAGAGCAGGAAAAGATGAGAAGGTTGCAGTACCAAACACAATAGACAGCATATAACTGCGCAAACTCACTTTACCAATCATCTTAATTCGACAGAAAATGAAAACATATCGCCATTGTTCATAGATCGGGACTACTGTCGTCCAGTCCTGTGACTGCACTTTACACATTCAGGGTGCAAAACATCCCGAACCAAGCTACAAACATCGAGAGTCTCCCTAGTGCACGTTGTACATGGTCCGCAGAGTTGAACAAGCACACGACGTTATTTGCGTAATCTAGATAAAACAACTTCTCAGCATTTGCCAGTTCGACTCCTACATCCTGAAGACCTCCTAAAGCACCTACCATCACCTCGTCCATAACGAAGTTAAACAGGAATGGAGAGATGGGACACCTTGTCGAAGTCTCAGGCGTGTCGAATGAACCTGCCAGTTCACCGTGTACCCCCACACCAAAGGTATGCGAGTACAACGCTCGCAGCAGATTCATCAGCTTCACCGGCATACCTCTCCGGTGGATAGAACTGAATAGAACTGTCCACTCAACTGAGTCGAATGCACCTTTCAAGTCCAGAAAGACTACGATCGCAGGACGGCGGTGTGTGTGGCGCGTTCCGAGTAACTGCCGAAGAGTGAATATTTGGTCAATGCAACCTCGACCTGGCCGAAATCCGGTCTGCTGTTCGCGGATATTACTCTCGCGAGCTGGTGTCGAAAGACGCATCACTATCAAAGCTAAAACTTTAGTAACTATCGGAAGTAAACTAATCCCACTAGGATTGTTACAGTCACTCTGTCTTCCGTGAAGATGGGTTTAATCAATGACTCGCTTCACGATAACGGAATACGCTCCTGGTTCCAAATATCACGAAGCAAGGAGGTAACTGCTTTTATCGGGGCTTCTCCACCTAATTTGAAAAAAGTTGAGGGAAGTTCATGGAGACCGGCCGCTTTTCCACGCTTCGGAAGCCCAATATTCGACTCTACTTCTGTTCATAGGTGGTGCAAACAGCCGAATCAGACAGACGTTCGACAGCCAATCGGGCTTGAAGTCTGCATCCATGGTCGTCTAGTTGCAACAAAAGTCGCATTGAAATTAGCGCGTGGGCGGATTCGACGTACGTAGACCGGTACGATTTTCAGTTCTGGAAAGAACCGCGCGAACGGCAGCTTACTACAATTTGGTCGATCTGACTCAGAATACCCGTCAAGTTAAGCCACCATGTCGCTGGGCGACGCGAACTGTGTCGAAAGTCCGTGGTACAGAGGAACAAATGATTATCTGCACAAATTTGGAAAAGCCTTTCCCCGTTATCTATTCGCTGAACAGGCAAGGCGCATCACCCACCTAAACAGGATTCCGTTGTACTCAGTTTTCCAACTCGTGAATTAAAATCACCTGCTGCCAATACAATGTCAGAGCTTTTGCTCTCCCGAACGGGAGTGACGAGCTCGTTATAAAGCTCATCATTTTGCATGCATCGCAGTTTGTTGGGTAGTATACGGAGATAAGAAATAAGCTATTCTTCCGGTCGCCGACTGACCCCTGCAGTCCTACGACGAACAACCGACTGTTAACGGGGATCCAGTCTAAAAGGGCCGCTTCAGTCTTCTCACTTAAGACCATTCTTATACCGCGTTGACCCACAGCTTGAGCTATTTCGTATCCTGAGGTGTGCAGGAAATATCTTGATGAGTCCTGAATTTGTTTCACTGACGCGGCAGGCATCAATCGAAAGTAAGTCCACTGTTAGAGCCAAACACGCCTGTTGGCCAACTTGCGTGAGAGCGCGCGCGTTTAACGAGCCTAGACTCAGAGGCTGCTGTGGTTTGAGAAAATGTGAACATCGAGGTTGTTATCAGACGGGGAATTTTGAATAGGCAGAGCGAGCAAAGAAATTCGGCTGGATACAGAAGAGACAGGTTGAATAAAAGGGAGGGAACTCTGAGCAGTAGCATACTTATCACTATCCACCGTGCTTGATGCAATGGGCAGTGCGGTTCTGATTATCCAATGCAATGACCGATGCAGTATAGAATTATTTGTAGACGTGTAACTCATGGGAAACGGCTGGCGCGTGTTGCCGCTATGCAGAAGAACGATTAGGGTTCTCAACCAAAGTCTTTGGTTCTGACAAGAACCTGACCGCAAGGCAGCAGGGAATAGCTGAGTGGGCGCCCATCTACTTGGATCAATTAACCTTCCACTCGTTTTTACGACTGAGCTGCCAGTTGGAATTAACTGCCAAACTGGAGGACCAAGAGACTACTTCGTCAGACCTCTACCCATTGGCTTTCCGGGCACGATTGGATCTTCGGCTTGAGATAAGCCACCCTGTTTATCTTGTTGGGTCATGGAGTTGCGCAAGCCTTCACACTTCACTGTGACAATAGAACCAGTCCCAACTCTACCGATTGCGATCTATGACCCGGATCTCGACGCGAAGCCTTTAAGCCTCTAGAAATTTCTGTCACACTGCTGCAGCAATATTACATAGAAACTGGTGTTCAAACGCCAACAGTCTTCGTATTTCACACATGTTTAACGACCATGTTTATTAGCCTCCTCGGATACTATGGAAGAGTTCAATTTCGCAGCAGTTAGATTACTGTGCACTTTGGAGGATTGTCCTACTCTTTAGCCACTGTTATTCATTCAGAGTTCATGCGACCCCGTCTATCGAGACCATATCCGATGTCTTTGATGTCCCGGATTGGCAAACCACGAAACAGAATGCTCGATCGATCGCCAACTCTAAATAGATGAGCTTGTATTACTGTCTGCGGATAATAGTCGGCTGTGTCTCTTGGGTCAATAGCGGAGTGATTTCTGGGACACCATTTCGCTCACTATTTCCAAATCTCCTCAAAAATTTTGCTTCTAAAATGCTTTATAATCAATCTTCGATGCCCCCGGCAAGCCACGTACCTAGTGCTCCTGATTGACCAGGGTGACGTAAGCACGAGCTTGGAACCTAGACATCAACATCAGGTCGCGGGTTTACATACCCTGGAAGAAATTGAGAGCTCTCCTACATACAGGCAGCCAGTTCATTACCGGGTACACTCGAGGACTATGGAACTGATGTAACTTATGTACCCGAATTATGGATATCCAATTCTGCTAGCAAACGTAGTCAAGTCCCTCATTCCACTTTTTGTATCGCAGTGGCCGGTAGGCTACCCCTGCTGAAAAATGGCATCCAGGCTTGGAAGTGAACATTTTATCGAAGCTATTTTGTTTCTCATTGTTCACAGTTTCGCTGCACTCGGATAAATTTCCCATTTCCATTCGTGAGGTAGCTAAAAAATTGAGCAAGTGCTGTAATCACCACTGACCTAGTAATGGAGTATAGCGTACAACACGCCCAAGAATCTTAACGGTCTGATTGTGCACAAGTACAGGTCGTCAGAAAAATTCCTACACACGTCATAGATATAAAACAAAACTTAATATCGACCACCAAGTGTAACGATTAAACCCAAGACCGATTAAATTCAGAATTACTTTGTACAACAACCATGAAGATTACGTTAACTTTGCGAGAACCTTAACACCATTCGCGTGGTGCGACCACTGGGTCAACGACCGGCACAACCAATAGGGATCAAGGTCAGTCAGCGCACCAACCCGCATTCAATCACAATTCAAAATAGCAAGTCAACTCAATACGTCAATAGTGGTGGGCGCACCGGCGGTCCAAATAATCAAATCAATGGCTCAGGCCGATCTAGAAGAGGAGGATAATAAGGATCGTGAGTCATCGGGTGCCTGAACATTAATGAATAGAGAGAAGGAATTAAACACGAAGGAGGAAGCGAATCATAAGAGTAAGACAAATGGCATGGAAAGAACAACAAAGACAGTGGACTCCATATTTCAGTCAGCGCATCGACTACAAACTGGATGATTACTTAAATTGATGCAATCATCCGGATTCTTTTTACTGCCTGCAGTGCATATCCGAAGAAAACCGGATATACCACGTTGGTCAGTTAAATTAAATACAATATTATTATACTGTTACAGTGGTCACAGTTTAAACGCACAAAATTTACACTTCTGATCAAAGCCTGTGAAAATTTGACATGGATTAATTTAAATACCGTATCCAGTACAATTAGAAACCGACAACAGGGTTGGGGTACCCTATGCATTTTCGAGAACGAAGGTGCTCCACTGAAATCGTACTTGGCCACAAACGATAACTGGAGAGACAGTTTCGGGTAGACGAGCAAGATGGGTCCAATTTCAAGTCTGCGAAGGTGCGCGTACATGCGAAGGTGCGCGTACATGCGAACGTACCGGGTACATAAACAGCCTGAGTCAACGATTGTGCACACACCAAATGAAAATAGTCACAACCCACGTGGTATGACTTACCTGTTGAGACTACCTGCGACAGTTGCTTTAAGCTCGGCGGACCCGGTTAATAAACTGATCTTTAATTGATTTCCGAATCGTTGCGAGTCGTGGAAGCATGCTTCATTCTTCTCGTTCGGATATTCAGTGCTTCACATGAAACCAGTCCGGTTGGGGACATTTGCGTGCTACCGGTGTTTGACAAATGGACTGATGGACACAACTGGCGTGTTCCGGTTACGAGCATAACAAAAATCTACGCCATAAATGATTTTTGTCCTGTCCAAATATAGGTTTACATCAGAGATAAAGTTCTCAAAAAGCTAGTGATTCAACAATGTCAGTCTCGGCTAAACCGTTAAATACTGTTTCGGAAGTGCCTTGATATGGTAGAATCGATCAATCGAAATAGCGTAACACGCAATGTTTTGTGGTCAACGGCAAAAGGCTTCGTTTTTGCTGTGCACCCAGAATGACGTGACGTGTCAGAGACGCACGATATTAGTCGAATAGTGTAGAGGGAAAGGAACATTTGGTCAAATCACTCGAATGTCGGTCACTAGTGACGGTTAAAGAATTTCGCGACAACGCGGTAATAGAAGAACGAATACAGCCAGGAGGATACTCCCGAAAATTTTGTCGCATTTGGCAGTATCAAAGGGGCAAAAAATTAACCCCTAGACAAACATTTCGACGCCGGGTTAGTTGTAAACTTAATACAATCAAAGGTCAACGATATCCGCGGCGAAAGTATGTTCAATGGAGATAAAAGAAAACAATGAGTATGAACGGTTTGTTACTCCTCATTCGCCTTCAATACAAAGCATGATATCATAAATGTGCTGTCGAACTGGATAACCAGATTTGTTAGACCAGAAGGGCTTTAAACACCTAATTGAAGTGAACAAGTATGAAAGGTAGGCAGTGTGCCATCGGTCACTGGTAGATGTGAAAGTGGTGTGTGTTGGAACGATTGATCAGTGGACACCTGCGTCGTGACTCCCCTGGGGATCGAAATATATGAGAATATCATTGGGTAATACTTTCACGTGGGTTGATTGAATGTTGACTTGTACCTTACTAATGATGCAGTTTCAGAGGACTTTTGACTCTGCTGCATATAATCTGGCTCTGCCCGATCTGAGATACAGTGAAGTCGATTCCGAAAATACATCGTCCAATATCGCCATTGCACATTTTGTTTTCAGAATCATGTTCAAACACTACCGATTAGAAGACCTGATAGCCTAATCAATTTCGCATGCAAGGCAAAGACGCACTGCGTCCCTTCCAGTCGGTATCCCGTGTCACTTCGCAAACAAATTCGTGTGGCCATAATTTGGTTTTCTACCAGTAGCTTAAACCGACTAACCCAATTACACAACTGAAAATTTTGAGTTAGGAAGGGCCAAGTACCAACAGTTGCATAAGGGAACGTTTTTATTTCGAATCAAATCAGTTCGACCTTCCCGCGTAGAGTTCGTCAACTTCATCGCCGATCCACTTCGCGGATGCGTGTGCATTTGCTGAACCAATGAATGGTCTGCAGAAACCTACGGAGGCATTGATCATCATACGGGTGAGATTGTGGCGTTTCGGTACGAAAGTTAGGAGTTCGAACCCGTCCACTACCGCCGGTCACTTTCCCGTTCACCAATCTTTTCATGGCAATTGCTCTCTTTTAAAAACACTGCTCAGTTTTTGGACAATAAATGCAAAAGGTAAAAGATTATTTGAAGAAACTCATTGAACGGACACCTTCAGAAGAATTGAAAAGACTCGAGTAAAATCTATCACCGTATCAGCTGAACAACTTGCAAATCGAATTATTATGACGTGGCTTACAGCCCTATATCCCAAGAGGTGAAGTAGATAGCATCGAAAGTCACGGTCAGTTTGAACGTTTGTTTTACGCATACGAAATGCTTAACCTCAGGTTCGAAAAATGTTCAAGACTGGTACTAGAATCTCCAGCTCCACACATGGAGAATGATCCCATTTCAGAACCAAAGGATGGTTAGCCAGACGTTTTTCGTTCTTTAGGCAAAGTGAACCTGATCTGAGACCAGTAGTGTTATCAAAGAAGCTATGCCCTTCCATCCGCATATGAAACACAATGCATCCTACTGGCAACTAATATGTCGAGGACAGGTATAAAGCACAAGTGTCGAATCTCGTCGGCACAGAACCGATGTATTCTTGCCAATGCCCATTTGTAGACTCTTTGATATGGCCGGTATTCCTCACCCTGACAAACTGTTTTGGACTGCTGTGAGTGATGTGGTTACCTAGGAAGAGAAGATGAATGTTTTCTTTGTCTTTTACTTTCCTCATTAAAGAAACCACAACGTACATCGTTTTCAGGCAGGAGGCCGTAACCGGGGGATCTGGAATTCGAATTTCTAACCGTTCTGGTGGCAGATGATTAATCTACTTGGTGACAGCGAACTGCCGTCTACCAAAGAGACCGGCGGATCTTGGATTCGAAAACCTGGTCGCCTATGGTGATCAGAGGCCTAACCTACTTGACCATCGCCAGGTTGACAGACAATGAATTGTCACTCCAAGAAATATCCTATGAACAAGTAAAGGAGGGAGGCCTCTGGGCCTGATTCAAGTGGATATACAAATGATGAATCTCGCAAATAAGGCCGGTCACGAACTTCCGTGAATGATTTTGTGTGAGATACGTGGACGTTACGCAGATCACTATATGGAACGCACCTGATATGATACAAATACCGAGCTCCGTAAACGAATCAGAGAAGACTATCCACTTCCTGTTAGAAAACAAAGGGAACACTAAATTCACATTGTCGATTATACGTATCATTCTCAAAGGTGACGAAACTTATTAAAAAGTATATTTGCCGGGGCTCAACTCCGGTTGTAGAATGCATCTATTTCTAACGTATGGCCTGAACCCAGTACTCGAGTGACGGTCTCCTTACCATCGTTTTGGCTCAACTTAAGCGAACATTGTTGGCACCGATTGGAAAGTCAGTACAGCGTCGTATTCAAGGCGCTTCTGACAGGATTCAAAAATTTCCCCTATTTATATTCTTAGGGATTCTGTATTTTCGAAGCTTAAAGAAGCATAAGCAAATATCATGAATTTGTTCGCACGTTTCCCTTATTACGTCTGTTTGCAGACTGCAGTAAGGTCAGTTGAATGTCAGTGGCATCGACTGTCTAGATAGACGCCTCTGAACATGAAAATTGAAATTCTACTGGAGCATGAAAACTTTGTAAATGTTTTTGGGATGGTCTTAGGATTTATCCAGGTCCGCATTAATAAATGGTAACCAGCCAGCTTGTCTGACAGGAACGCTTATTTTATCGAGCCTTCTATCCATGATTAAACCTGTATCTATAGGCTGAAGATAAGTATTTGTTAATCGGGATATTTGTGTTAATTGGACTTCAATAATCACGGTGTGCCAGGAATAAAAACATTTTCGTTTAGGACGAACCCCGATTTACTTGACCTCGCGTCAGTCATCTAAGCGCGCTGCATTAGTCGCTTGCATTATCGTGGCAGTGAAGCAGTGAGCAAGAAACGGTAAGGCCTTCTGGTACCAAAATGTAGTGGATAATAAACCGACTAAAAATCTTGATTAATCTCAAGTTTTGTACCTAAGCTTATCCAGCATTTTAGATTGCATGAGGTCACCACTTACATCATATTAAAGGAACAAACTTCTCCAAGAACATGCAATTAATGAAGGAGTTCCATCACATGATAAAAGTACCACAGAGTTACTCATATCCATGTTAAAATCTTACGATATAAGTTGTTTTCTCTAACCCTGACGCAGACTATCAACGATGTTTCTTGCACCATTGCCCCAAGTGTCAGCAGATATGGAGCATGGATTGATCGCGTAATGGAGCAGATATAATTGCCCTCCAAAACAGTAGAAAATGCTGAGCGTGTTAATCTGGCGAAACGTTACTTTGTTATCGGATTCATATCATGTGGAGATCTAAAAACACAGAATGAACATTGTTGGAGGGAAATTCCTCGAAAATGCTCTTTTGCTTCCTAGTTCCCATTCAAATTGTTTACTCTTACACGAATAAAACGAGAAAAACCTTGAAAAAGAATGAACCAAGGGAGAATGGATTACGAATGGGGAAAATTTTATCGTTGTTGCAATGTCGACATTCTCTTACCTCTAAGAAGAGAAACGATATAAAAAAGCGGCAATGTCTCCGAAAGAAATTCCATGTCTAACTCTACCAGAACCTTGTGAACATATTATCCTGAGTATTAAGTTTCTTTTACTTTGACATAAATCGAGTGGAAGCACACCTGGGTCCGGTGCATATTTAATAAAACAACACGGTTTGAATTTTGGTCTTACGGAGAATGTTTCATATCCTGACGTGACAGTTCAGTGGGATACCTAACCGGCGGATACTAACAGAAATTCTTCTATTGGAAGTATGAAAAAAGGAACGTAATGCTGTAGCTGCTGGACGCCACAACAAAAGAATCAAAAATTTACTGAGGAACATTGGTAGGTTCATCGATTATTAGGGCTGGATTTCTAGTAATACATGCCCTAAAACCATTACCAATAAATCTTATTTTGATCTTTGCAGAGATCCTTAATCCATCTTGACTGACATGGTGACTGAATTAGGATATCCGCTAAATTTCTGGCCTATTTACTCGCTAGATTAGATCAAAGTTTATGGCTTATTATTAAAAAGGTTTGTTAGTTCCTGCTGCATAACAGGAATACAAATGCAGCTACATGTTCCTTTGCACTGTTATCTAATGGATAGAAACATGTTCGTAAGAAATTTATTGCGAGTCTGCCCAATACTTGCACACACACACACACACACACAATATATATATATATATATATATAATAAAAAGCGGTCATTGAAATCACATCGAACAAAAACCTCTCAAAGGTAAGGAACGGATTCACCAAGAAATACGCCGCGTTCAATCAAACGAAACCTCAATATGCCGAACCAATCTACAATTACTCGGGCCACCAGCTACTACCAAGCGAAAAGTCCGTGCTACTGAAGGGATTAACATTCAATCACACCAACGCCGAAAATCCCACGTTCATTGCCTCCATTGAATCGGCAATACGGAAGCACGCACTAAAGGAAGAGACGCGCCAGGACACACGGGCAAAAATCTGTCAACAACTCGCGCACCCTAGGCGAAAATGTCACCTACCTGATAACGAAATCAAAGCTGTAAAAGCACTCCAGAAAAATCGAGAAATAGTCATACTTCCCGCAGACAAAGATAATGCAATAGCAGTGCTCGACAATGCTGAATACCGAGCGAAGATGAAAATATTACTGGATGATAACGAGATCTACCAACCAGTGAAAGGAAACCCAGTCAAAGAGCTTCGTGCCAAAATCAACAAAAAACTGAACTCTTTGAGAAAAAGCAAGAAAATCAGCGATGAACAGTACAACCAAATAAAGCCTACAGAGGGACCCGTCACCAGGATATATGGACTTCCTAAAGTCCATAAACCGGGGGTGCCGCTTAGACCCATTGTCGCAACGACAACAGCACCAAACTATCAGCTAGCGAAGTACCTTTTCCGTCTCCTACGCCCATGCCTACCACAGGACCAAAACGACACGAAGAGTTCTGCCACATTCCTGAAACAAATCAAAGACCAGTCAGGGGTAGTTCATGCCATTCTGTGCCTCGGATGTGACAAACAGTATGTCGGTGAGACAGGCAAACAATTACGCACACGCTTGCACGAACATAGCTTAGCCCTACGACGCGCTGACCCACACTCACAGATATGGAACCACTGTGCACAAACGGGCCATGAGGTCAACATCAGCAACGCAAAGGTAGTCAGCCGGGCAAACAGAAAGGGAGAGCGACTGATTCTTGAAGCCCTCCACCCGAATAACTGGTTCAATCGGCATTTGGAGATTGACAAACATTACGTCACCTCAATAAGACCCGGATGCAGAATAAAGAGACAAACAGACGGACAGCGCAGAAAACCGAACGGAACTAGCGCCTTCTCAAATCTATATATATATATATATATATATATATATATATATATATATATATATATATTGCGAAATGCTACCGTGGAATTTGAGACCGAATATTGTTTTGAGGAAGATTGTGGGATGATGTCGATGAGTTTATTCCCTTGGGGAGTTGCTTCTCATCAAAAGGTCGAATGGCACTGGTTGGCCGACTCATTTATGGCGTTGGCGCAACATGCGGGCTATCCACAACAGATCGAGGGAGCATCGAAACAGACAGGTTTGCCCTATTAGACTCAGAAACATGGTAGTTCCGGAGAGATGACCAAAGATATCTGAGGTTTGGGTGTTGGTTTCTTCGACCTATTACTAGAATGCGGTGGTAAAATTTAATAAGTAACGCAGGTGGTATTGGGTTTCAGAGGTCTGGTTTTAAACAAAAGAATGAATTGAGACGAGCTCAACTGACTGGCATTTGTTCATTTGCGTACGGATAGCTTACCTCGCCGTACGCTGTTCTTCGAGACGAGTACTGTTCGAGACGAGTACGAGTCGAGGCGGTCAACCTGCAACAAAGTCAAAAGTTATACAGAACTTAGCCGATAGACTGCGTCCAGTAGAGACAGTAGGATTATCGAACAGGAATCCATGAGATTCTCGTACATGGTGGTTGGTTACACTCTCATCGCAAACCTCGCCTTGCCGGTAAAGTTCTAAATCATCGCTTCATGTTCTTTTATCGGCTATTCTTCGATCCGTTCGACGCGGGGTAGTGGGTACTATGAGGTAGCGACCGAAATTGGAACACGTCAATGCAAGATTAAGGACGATCGAAATCAATTTGAACTGACCAGTGATTAAGTGGATAAGGCGTGACAGCAAAAAGGTGAGGTTTGAATACCAGATCCGCGGGTTCATTTGGCGGTAGATGGCAACTTGCTGCCGCCCGGATCGTTACCAAACCTGACTTAATGAGACCTTATGTGGTTTTATGCCACTCCAAGTTTCAGGGTCATGGTTGCCGGTTTCCCGTTCGTATTTAATGAGTCCAGAGGCTATTGGGCGTGCTCCTATATCACATTCATGCTTGAAACGGGCCACAATAAGAAATATTGAGGAACCTATTATTCATAATTTTGATTAAACCGCACAGTGCAACGAAATTCAATGTAATCTCACTTATTTTTATTTATACCTATTGATGTCACGAGGGCATGTACACTAATCAAATGAACCGAGTTAATTGCCAATCCATGATCGGACAAGACAAACCCAATATGATGCACTTAATTCCACTATATAACTTTCTTTGCTGATTCAGTTGTGTATCAACGCGCTACCTGATCATGTTTAACAATCGCTTATATGTATTAACTGTACTTTAAGTACAAATACAAGCATATCATCTCGCGCACTGCAGCTGCTTGGACCAATTTCCCTTAAACAACATTTTGAGATGAAGCAAATCGTTTGATTCTGTCGATTGCGAACGCAAAACATGCCAGGTGCTACCTGTCTAGAACCTATTGATGCGAATATCCAGTGGTTTGAGACAATCCTGTTTAACGGAAGTAAACAGCCCTCAAGGTCAATTGCTCATCCTTTTCAGTTCAGATCAGTTCTTTTTAGAATCAACAACCGTGCACCAATATGTTCTGGCTTTGGTTACTACCTCACGGTAAGTTTTGCTCAAAAGAGAATGAGAAACAAAGATCAACAGCAAAGTAATAAATTGAAGAATAAAAGGTAGAAGAGAAAAGATTGATCTTTCATGTTGACCTTGTGCAGGAATGCTAGTCTCGCCTCGATTGTGCCAAAGAATGATGGAGCTGTTGTACTGGTTACTAGCGCTCTTATGATGATAGTTTTCGGGAGGTCGCAACTGACAAACAAGCGGACGCGCCCTTCCACGGTACAGACAAACCCAGATCTCATTGGTGACCAACTGTCAGGTGGTACAGTCTCAACTGGATGGTAGAAGTGTAAACCGACTGAGCCAGACAATGGTTAGCATCAACCAATCCGCGCTATAATACGAAGCGAATTTAGCCACGTGAGACTGAGAGGCAATTAACAAGAAGGAACAGTCAGCCACTAACTCGGAAACCCAATAAGATATGCAGATTCCTCTCGAATAAAACAAAAAAGTGCGCTGGTGTTTGAATTGGGTTTTCTCGGCAGAGCCCTTGTCAAGTGGTGCTTCCAGATGAGAATAACGCGCATTCTTGGAGGATAACTAACGACGCTACTTGTCAGATCGTCTATGGCAACAGTACAAACACGACCCGTGCGAATCTTTTCAGTTTAACGAGGATCAAATAGCAAACAAGAATGGATGCCAAAATCAATTGACTTCGAGTGATTACGTGGTACACCGAGTTTCCGACCATCCCGAGTACAATGGACCCTTAGGGCTATGGGGAATTAATCCCTACGTAGGACCCACCCACAAGGCACACAAAAAACCCAAATATAACCACAAGAACTGACCGACCTTTTGGATTCCGAGATACTCAATTGCGCCAAACCGCAAATTTGCCTCGTGTCAATCTGCCGTAGTTGTTGGATAACGCAACATCCAAACTCGACATTTAGTTTATCACGTGAAAGAAATCGCACTTATTGCACTGACCGTTTTGAAAGGATCACTTTTTTACCTTGCAATTAACTTAGCATATTACCTTCTCGGCTACTGAAAATACTGTAAAGAATTGTAATGCGCTTTAGCCCATTTAAGATCCTCACTGGTATGAGTAATCGAATTACACCGACTTATGGGAATCTTACGTCATTCTACGCCGCCCAAAATTTCAGGATCATAGTTTTTGGTACTTGGTCGTAGTACTGTGTTGCATTCACGCATTGCGAAAATAATGAACAATCTGCAAACGAATGTTCTTGCTTGCGGATGGACTGAACAGAGGAGACGGCGTGCTCTCATATCACAGGCATGAAGATAAGCGCATTACACGTATCACGATGGTTCCGCTTAATGCATTAACATAGTTTCATACAGAGTCGACTGTCCTGGCTGTCGAACTGTCGTCATAGCAGGCTCAGTTGCTCCGTTAAATAGTCTCAGTTACTGTACGACCGATTTTACTCATCGTCTTATCGAGACGAGTGGCAAAATTGTTCTAAACACAAGTGATGCCATAAGGGGTTACTTCTTTTTATGGCATACATCACGTGTGATTGCATTGGAAAAGACACTGCTTGGCCAATAGAGTTCAATAAACAAGTGTGAGATCAGCAACCACAACCCTGAAACTTAGAGTAGTACAGAACCACAAGGTCTCATCAGATCAGATATGGTAACCAGCCGAGCGACAACAAGTTGCCGTTTACCACCCAAAAGACTGGCGGATTTTGGAGTCGGACTCTCAACTTTTTGGTGGCAGAAGCTTAATCCGACGATCACTGCCCGTCAGTTATCCCGAGATGAATATGGTCCAAAGAAAAATCGTAAACGCCACTAAACTGTCCATTTTCGTGGCGGTTATTTCGTTCGATTCGTCGAATGACTAACTAAAAGCGAAATGCGGGATCATCACACTATCGCTTCTTACAAAAAACACATTTGAGTCTTCGTGATTTGACGTGTCCGTCTCCTGATTTGAACTCAATGCTGCATCCCTTTTGTCTTGACGACATCTATCTATCCCGAAAGTTGGTAACCCGGCGGACAGACAATGAGGCTTCTGTAAAATGTTCGAATATACTCGAGCGTGGCCCGCAGCTCATTTGGTAGAGCACACGAGGTACTGGAGTGTGTGTGGGATTCATGTGTGTATTCAAAAACCATCAGAATCAACGACTTAATATGTGGATTAATAAAATATTTCAAATTAACCAAACCATACCCATGAGTTTCCTGATTAAATGTAACAAATTTGTCTGACACAGAGCACGGCAAGGATACTGGATGACGCTTGTTAGTCTGAATGAACTTTTGTAACGCCTCGAAAGATCGTTCAACCTTGCCTGTACTGGAACAGTTACCCCAATCATAAGAGAAGTGTCCTGATGCAATTCTGCTGTTGCTCCGCATGTCTGTAGATTAGTTCGCATCACGCTCGTGATTAAGGACATCATAACCTGGAGTTTGCACGCCTATGGACATCCCAGTGCAACTGTAACCTTGAGAACGATCGGAATTAATTGTTCGGATCAGCAAATGTTTCTACATGGATGGTGAATATCCGAATCAAGCGATATAAAGAGTGCGTCAAAAATAGTCGCGCCATGTTTTGTTTTTATTGTGAATGTTATGACTGTTAATAACACAGTGTTACCAGCAGACATGTTATTAACATTCTAACATTCCCAATAGTTCTACGTGAACTTGTGCACAGCAGATTTAGAGCAGAGATCAAACGGCGAGAATTAGGAATAGACCGATATTACAGAAAGCGAAAGAAACATAAGAAAGAACAGGAAACCCAATCCCGGCCTTGATTGGATTGCAGTGCGTTAAGCCAGTACAGCTCAAACATGGTGCATGAATTATTTGGAAAACATAAACACTACCCACCTAGATGAGCTTTCATTAAGTGCACTTTTGTAAACACAAGCTGCGCCGTCGAGGAATTAGTTCGAAGAAAGTAAGCTGAGAAAGTGAGCTAACACTAACAAGCTATAATACCGGATCCATGGAAATTTTTGCAACAAAGTCAAACTACTATGGCAAAGTTCTTAAGGCACAGAACGATCAAAGTCAAAACATGCATATTCTGTCTCTTGGGATAAACCAAGATGATGTGAAAACTCTTGGACGAACCAGAGATCAAATATTGTATCATGGTCACAGGAAGCGCTTTAGGGACCTGCGGCGGGGGGCAGCAAGATGTCAAAGGCAAGAAAATGAAACGGTACTTGAGAAAACTACCGGTGGTTCTTGTGAAGTGACATGAATTTATTCAATGCTCCCAGTGATAGCGCATGCTAGAGCACCGACTAGGGTCCATGTAAAGATGTTAAAGCAAACAGCACCCACGGAGTCAACGGGACTGGCAACAAGTCCATAAAATGGCGAAAAAAAAATCCACCGCGTGGAAAAATCAATTAAACAGTCCTCACAAGAATGAATCAAGTTAAAATGGAGTTTTGTATTGGTCAGATTAGCGCGGTTGGTAAATAGAAGACTGAACGCCACTGGGGTTGAAATACATTTGCGGGTCCGCTGAACCGGGTTTTGGGGGCCAACCACCACCTCCACTCATCATGGGACCACCGCCTGCCGGTCCCTGAAAAGGTACACCAACCGGAGCGAACATCGACGAGGCGGATGGATGTGACAGGGGCATCGGCGGGTGTAGTGGGCGGGGAGGTTGGACAGCTGATGACGCGGGCGGGGGTAGTGGTGGTGGTGGCACTGGACCACTGGAATACGGGCTGAACGGATGTGGTACATTCGATCCGGGCTAGAAAAAAAAATAGTCGAGGGTGTGATGAGTACATGCTGTTCAAATTGACAGAAATTTACCAGGAATCTGGCCCACATAATGGCACATGTTCCAAATAGATCTAATGCTACTGATACAGGGTGATATCATGAATGATTAATCCAGATACTGGAGCAAAGGATGTCAGTGTACTTGACCACATTTTAAAGCATGTAAACTTATGGTTCGACTGATAATCTCTGGTAAGAAAAATCAGTGTGTACCAAGAAACTTCCAGACCCAGTAAACACTAGTGGTGTGAGAATAGCAGCAGACAACATGGAAATCCTGGCTAATTTCTATGAACACAATCAAATGCCATCTTCAATGCAAGTTCACGGTGGTCGAGTGGACTAGGTAGCTATTACCTTAAAACGGTCGAGGGATTCAACTCCCAGATACGGGCCAGCTACTATATAAACAAAGCGTATCGTTTCTCAACATATATTGGGATCCCTTATTTCTGCGCCTCAACAAGCTTCTAATCGATCTAAAGGAGGCACTCGTGCTGGCTGGCAGATAGCTTTTAAATGCACCCTTCCAGCCAAGATGCCCATTCCGGCTTTGTTGAGTACCAACATCCACTTTCTGTTTACGAAAATGTCGGATTTATCTTTCACACTTCAATCATTGATCCATGTTCACACGGGTCATCTGAACCCGGATATCGTTGATTCACTCGGGTCGATAGACAGCTTTAGACTCCATCGGTAGGACAGAGTTTCGGAGAAGAAGAAGATTGGAGGCGGTATGACAACGTACATAAACTCCTGGTCTGGCAAGTCCGAAAATGTTTATACGTACTCGCTAAACAGAATTGACTGTCTCGTGATACAGTGTCCTCCTAGATTTTCCCGCCATACCAGTACAATCATAAACAACCTATATATTGGCCCCTTTGGATCGCAACACAATATCGTCTCTTTCCTAGTGTTTATTGTTCCTCTTCTTCGGGATAATCTGCATCATCATCATCATCATCATCATCCTTGAGCGTTAAACAGCAAGCCTCACTGACCGCTGCCGTTCCCCAGAGTTACACGTTTATATAAAAAGAGTGAATATCCAACCGGAAAGGGGAGTGGATCTACACAGCCGGGAAAAGATAAGATACTGCTGCAGCCAACACACGGAACACAGCCTAACTGTACAAACGCACGTGTTTTCAATCATTTTGATTCGATAGAAAATGACAGCACGATCGCCACTGTTCACGGTTCACGGCCATACCCTTCAAAGACTCCAGCCAGCAAATCGACGAGTCTTTCGGATCCCAACCACGAAGGCGTGAGACACCTACTTTACCTAAGTTCGCTGTAAATTTTCTCATCCCACGTTGCCACGTCATCTGTTGGCCTCCAGGTGGCTTCTTCCATTCCTTAAGAGGAATACAAAATAAGGCACGTATGGTAGACGAGTGTTCGCCATACGCAACACGTGACCCAACCAGCGTAGTCTACTAGGTTTCATACGATGAAAAAAGCTACTCTCAATCCAGCGTAAGCTGCACGAGCCTTGGATATACGTGTACTTACCTCCAATCCCGAGCTACCATCGTTAGACACGCAGCTAAAAAGGTAGGTGAAACGGTCCCCAATCGTCAGCTACTCTCCATCCAGTATCAAGTTTGGCACAAC
>LUCM01001955.1:10724-28688 GCA_008360955.1 Fasciolopsis buskii | reverse complement strand
ACCCCACGATAGCGGGATACGCTCCTCGTTCCAAATATCACGAAGCAAGGAGGTAAGTGATTTCATCAGCACTTCTCCACCCAAATTGAAAAGAACTGGGGGAAGGTCGTCGGGACCGGCAGCTGTTCCCCTCTTCAGAAGCCGAATATTCGACTGCACTTCCACTTCCGTTGGGGGATCAAGTGACACCTCCCAAGGATTCACAGTTCCAGACGTCGTACTAGATACGATAGCGTATGGACTGATCCTTGAAATGTTCTGCCCAACGGTCCAGTCTTTCCTGTCTACCATGGATGAGCTCTCCAGTCCTATCGCACACGACTTCACTAACCGAAGTTCGCCGCCCACCGCTGTCGCGAATAAGCTTAAACAGTTTTTCACTGTTACCTGAAGTGGCCGCTTCCTCCATCTCTTCGGCTCTCTTAACCCACCAATTTTCACGGTCATCCTTAAGACTCATCGTCATCTGACGCTGCAACTGCCGACGCATCTTATTCATTTCCTTGCAGTTAGGCAGCTCGCGTTTTTGCTCTATTAGAATTAGCGACGCTTGAGAGATCTAGTGTTTTTGATGAACACTAGATCTGGGACCGCAGGCGAAATTCGCTGCCAAATGCATAGCCTGCTTAATTTGATCCCACTGATCGTCTACATTGCTACTGGTCGCAGTTCTTAGTTCCTCGGACAGTTTCTGTTCGCAGCTGTTGCGAACAGCCGAAGCAGACAAACGTTCGACAGCCAATCGGGTTTGTGCCCTGCGTCGATGGCCGTTGAGCTACAGCATAAATTGCATTAAAACTAACGCATGGTCCGATTCGACGTACGTGGTCCAGTACGATCTACAGTTCTGGACAGAACCGCGCCAACGGTAGCTAAATGCGATATGGTCAATCTGACTCAAAGTACCTGTCGAGCTAGAACGCCATGTCAAGTGCGACGCGAACTGTGTCGGAAATTCGTACTAGATAGGAATAAATGATTATCTGCACAGAATTGAAGAAGTCTTTCTCCGTTGTCTGTTCTCTGTGCAGGCAAGGCGCATCGCCCACCTAAACAGGACTCCGATGCACTCAGTTTGCCAACTTGTGCATTAAAGTCACCTGCTACCACTACAATGTCAGAGCGTTTGCTCTTCCGAACAACAGTGACGAGGTTATCGTAAAATCCGTCTTTCTCCTCATCAGTGCTGCAGTCTGTGGGAGCGTATGCCGAGATAACAAATAAACTACGCTTAACACTACTATCCTTTCGGACGCCGACTGATCCCTGCAGTCTCATGGCACATAAGCGACTGTTGACTGGGATCCAATCTGAAAGGGCTGCTTCAGCCTTCCCACTCAAGACTATTCCTACACCACGTTGACCCACAGCTTGAGTTGCTTCGTCTCCTGAAGTGCGAAGAAAATATCTTGACGAGACGTTTGGCGCAGTTAGTTGAATTACTCTACTCGAATCCTGAATTCGTGTTTCACTCACACAGCAGACATCAATCGAAAGTGAGTCCACTGTCAGAGCCAAACAATCCTGTTGGCCAGCCTGCATTAAAGTGCGCACATTGAAGGAACCCAGATGCAGAGGCTGACCAGGCTTGAGAAAATGTGAGCTAACAGACTGAAAACCACCTACTACACTACTTGACAATAAACCGTTGCGAGTATCGGACGTGTTATCAATGGAGATACTATGGGTAGGCAGAAGGGGCAAACAAATTGGGTCGGAGTCGGAAGAGACAGGTTGAATAAAAGAGAGGGATAATCTGCACAGTACTGTAAGTGATTTCAATCGAGCATCTACCTTACCACTGTCTGTTTGATTTGACTGACTTCTGCGTTTTTTTTCAACAGAGGCGGTTCCATTTTAGATGGGGTTATTACCAACCACCGTGATTACTCTACTCGGAAACTGCGTGCTCTCATATCAAGCAGCAATCATTGTTTGCTTCTATTAAGGCCCAAGATATACTCTAGGTCGGCTTTCCATTTCTTCAGGCGGACAAATCAAATCCGAGTTTGCCTCCGTAAACTTTCACACAACAACCTTATTCTTCATCAGAAATCCCTTTTACTCGCATCTACTTGTTTCTTTTTTGAACCCCTGTTCAATGACAAGGTCAAACTTTTCACAGAGACGGCCAACGCAATCTTTGATATCTCGTCTTAAATGACCGTATCTCCACCAAGAAACAGAAATCTCTAAGAAGACGCAAGGACTACTTCTACAAATCCCGCAATAACTAAAGCGTGTGGTATATTTCCAACATAATGAAAGCGGAAATCCAGCGCATCGACATGATATTCGCCAGCCAACTCCCTAGTGGTAACAACAATCGATACCTATGGCAAGGCATCCGACTGTTGTGTGGGAAGAAAAAGAAACGTGAAATGATCTGCGGATGTCCACAGCATCAATTGTGCTTCCATCCATCCTTCCACTTATACTCCGGTCATATTTGGACAGGGTGACGATACGACAGTTATAAGTTTTTCTAGGGAAGAGGTGCTCAACCTTCTCCGCACCACCAAAATTACCACAGCAGTTGATCCTGACAGTCTGCCCTCAGCCCTTTTAAGGCATGGTGCTGTGGCTCTGACCGATACATTTACTTCTCTAATTAACTCATCATTATTCTCGTCTTTCATCCCTGACTGTTGGACATCCATCACTATTATTCCCATCCCAAAATCCAGCAGTTCTATTGCTTTGGCAAAACGTTTTCGCCCCATGGCCTTAAAATCTTCCAGTCTTAAACTGACGGAGCGTGCTATACGTAAGCGCCTGCGTTCTTCTATGTATCCTCCGGACGACCCATTTCAGTTTTCCAATGAATCTAACAGGTCCACTTTGGACGCTGTCGCCTCCCTCATTCACCACATTTGAAAGTCCTTAAACGTATCCTTCCGTTGTGCCTTTCCAGACTATTCGTCGGCATTTTAATCACTCCTAGACTCTTCTAGTTCACAAACTGCAAACATTTGGTCGTTCCAGGTCTTCATTAGCTGTCTGATCACTTTACTAACCGAACCAAGTGCACAGGAATGGATGGTAAAACTTCAAAACCGTTGATTAAAAACTCGGGAGTGCTTCAGAGTGCTGTTCTTTCACCGTTCCTTTTCTCTACTCACACCAGCGACTTATCAACTAGCTCACTCTGTCATTTGTTTAATTATGCTGGTGAGATCGCCCGTTCTCAAGCCGTTTTGAAAAACGATGATTTTTGAAGTTTTTCCAACAACCAACCTTCTGTTTACGATTTCTATGCACGAGCTAGTCCAAATCTCAACACACCTGAATGTTTCGAATGTCTGTTCTCTCTCTCTCTCTCTCTCGGTCGACCTACCCGTCCGAAACGTCTACAATCAACTCAAAAACTTACCAGGGTTGAATCTGTGAAATATCTAGGAGTTACCATTGATAAAAATCTGAAGTGGACTACCCACATTTCTACCTGTTGAAAGAATCTCCGACGGTTGTCATTTCAAATCGGGAAGTTTCGGCACTATAAGGTGAAACAAAACAACATCTCCCGATCTTTTCCAATTCGTATTTACCGTTCTCCTGTAATATATCCAAGTTTACTTAAAAGAGACTTTAAAATTCTTCACCGGGAGCTATCAATTATTAGCCGTGTCCTTTGTACCACTAACTGAATTGTCCCTAAATGTGTGATCAACACGTGTGAGAAACTAGCTAACAAAATTCTTCCTGATCCCACGCATCCTTCTTCATAACAATCTTCCCTCATTATTCTACAGGATCCGCTTTCCGTTCCATACCCTCCAGAGTCAATATCTATAGGAACTCCACTGTCCCATATGTAGCACGAATTTTGACAAACCGTGACCGGGTTTCATCCGAATTCATGGGCAACCTGTCAGAACGTGTTATGATTATTCCTGGATGAGTTCATTTACGTTTATTTTCAACGAGGCGATGAGTGTATTTTTATTTTATTTATTTATCTCCCCCTTACATTTTTGACTGAAATGCAACATCAATTATTGTTCGCAAAAGTCTATACAATACAATATAATATAATAAAATACAATGCAATACAATACAACTACGGCATTGTACACCACTCCCCTGAGGGAAAGATGGATGTCATGGCGGCGACACAAGTGTCGCAAATTCGCGAAGGCCGGTCTGGCTTTCGCAATTCGTGATGAGACATTCTTCTCAACACCTCAGCCAGGTGTGACCAAGCTCCTGAGGTACTTGAAACTGTTGACTGCCTTTAACCGATCATCACAGAGGGTGAGCGCAGGCGCAGGCTCCTGCCAGTTTTGAAGGTGCAAAGCACATACCGTACTTAGACTTCAATCGGTCTGACGCGCGTTGAATTGCTTGTGCATTGTCATTCAGCAAGCCGATATCACCGGCAGGGTCTAAGTCAAAAACTCTGTTCTCTGAGAGCAGTTAACCCCACCGTCTAAAAGACCAGAAAAAGTGTCCCACAGAACATCCTCTATGAAACAGTTGAGAAGAGATGGGGATATAGGGCAGTCCTGCCGTACTGCAGTGGAGACGACGAAGGGTGGCGAAAGCTGGCCATAAGCCCTAACCCAACCGGAGGTACGGTTCGCTACCATATCCAACCAACTTGGAACTTAGATGGTCCTGTGCCACTAATTTTTAGAGTAACGCCTAACGTTTCCCCCCTACAGTTTAGTCAACTCTGAGGGTTTCAAGGAATGCCTCTTTTACTAAGGTCGTGCGTCAAGCACATAATGAAAACCATGAGCTCGAAATGCAAACAATGAATGGATCGTTACAGAAACGAACATTAAGTCGTTAGCTCATGCACATGAAAAGATGCACAAAAGCGTCAGGTAGCCAGCCGGTAGACTCTCTCACCTAGACTGAGCTCGGTAAATCATGCTAAAACCACAGAAGAATTAGACGTTACAAAATATGGAGAACCGAAACGCGGTTGTAACTGTTTGTTCTCAAGGGAAAGTAGACAAATTCTATGGCTTACCTGTGTCCCAGTCTGACTTGCATTCAGAGGAGGTGGCTGTCCACCCTGAGGTCCTGAGGTACGCGGAGCCATCTGACTGATGGTAGGCGGTGGTTGAATTGGTGGATGTGAGACACCTAATTGATCAGAGCCTCCAACAGTTGAAGAGGAGTACATAGTAGAACCCACACCCCCTGTCAATGGAGGTGGCGGTGTAATCAACGTTCCACCTGGACGAGTATTCATCGGGGCTATATGACGACCGTAGGGTCCGACAGTTGGGGGACCATTTGCTGGGACGGATTGCTGTGTGAGAATCGCGACAAAGGGGTGGAAAAGGATAAGTAGAAAAAAAAGTATGATTTGAAATCGCTAGTCAGAAAAAAGATTTACTCGTTGTATACTGACATAACCCACAATGTAATTAGAGTGACAGATAGATATGCAAACTCCCCGTACATCCAAAAACTGAAATCAGTATTCAACAGCACAGTCGTCTGAGACTGCTTCTAACTGAAAGCAACACAACAGGAATTTCAGTGCTTTTTCCAGTCCCGGTATGCTAACATCCGATATCGTTTCTCTTTGCTATGATTTCCATCTGCATTCGCCAAGAAAACTGTCGATTCCCAAAGTATATATGAAGTATGTATGAAGTATCTGAGAGTAGCAAACCTGGGTTGGCAAATATTCACAACCCCTGGGGAATCTTCCACCTCTCTCGGATGCAACAGTTACTCAACACTCAACTGTGACTCCAAGAAGCTGAAAAATGCACCATTTGGCGTGATAAACCTGAATGAAGGCAGCCCAAAGTCAAACACTCGACCCAGATTAGAAGGCTCCGACTGGCAAATCAGACCAGTCATTAGTCATATCCTCATCATCGTCATCATCGTTCAGCGTCAAACAGCAAGGCAAGCCTCACTGACCGCTGCCGTTCCCCAGAGTTACTCGTTTATATAAAAAGAGTGAATATCCAACCGGAAAGGGGAGTGGATCTACACAGCCGGGAAAAGATAAGATGCTGCTGCAGCCAGCACACATAGAACACAGTCTAATTGTAAAAACGAACTTTTTCAATCATTCTGATTCGATAGCAAATGACAACACGATCGCCACTGTTCACGGTTCTCTGTCATATTCACCGGTGTCTCCAGCCACCTAGTTCACGAGTCCTTCGGACCACAACTACGAAGACGTGAGACACCTACTTTACCTAAGTTCGCTGTACATTTTCTCATTCCACGTTGCCACGTCATTTGTTGGTCTCCACATGGTTTCTTCCATTCCCTGGGAGGAACACAAAATAGGGCACGTTATGGTAGACGGGTGTTCGACACACAACATGTGACCTAACCAGCGCGGTCTACTTAGTTTCATACGGTGAAACAAGGTATTCTGAGAGCCGGCACCTACTATTGGGTCCATAACCCCTATATTACTCACCCGGTCACTCCACCCAATCCTAGCGATACTACGTAGACATTGGTGGTCGAAAAGTTCTAACCGAAGAAAATCTCCCACACGAAGATTTCATGCCTCCCAACCGTACAACAGTAATGAGCGCACTGTGGCACAGTACACACGACCTTTCAACTTCAGTGAAATATCAGACCGACGCCACACGTGCTTCAGCCCAGTGTAAGCTGTTCGAGTCTTGGATATACGTGTATTTACCTCCACTCCTGCGCTATAATCGTTGGACACGCAACTACCAAGGTAGGTGAAACCGTCCATAATCGTGAGTTTCTCTCCGCTCAACAGCAAGTTTGGCACTACTGTCGTCCAGTCCTGCAACAGCACTTTGGTCTTTGAAGGTGCAAAGCACGTCAAACCGAGCAACCGATCTCGAGAGTCTATCTAGTGCCTGTTGTGCATGGTCCGCAGACTCGAAAAGGGCACACAACGTCATCTGCGTAGTCTAGGTCACATGGCTTCTCCCCATTTCCCAGATCGAGTCCTACATCCTGGAGCCCTCCTAAAACATCTTCCATCACTTCGTTCATTACGAAGTTGAACAGGAATGGAGAGATGGGACACCCTTGTCGAACGCCACTAGTCATTTAGAATGAACTCGCTACTTCATCGTATACCCTCACGTGACCATAGGTATGCGAGTACAATGCTCGCAACAGGTTTACGAACTTCGCTGGCATACCACTCTGGTGGAGAACACTGGGCACACGCAGTCGAAATGACTTTTCAAGTTGAGAAGGAGTACGATCGTAGGGCGGCGATGTGTGGCGCGTTTCAAGTAATTGCCTATGAATGAATATCTGGTCAACGAAACCTCGACCAGCATGAAATCTTGCCTGTTGTTCGCGGATGTTACTCTCGCGAATCGGTGTCAAACGGCGCAGCATTATCAAAGCTAACACCTTAGTAACTATCGGAATTGAACTAATCCCACGATGATTGCCACAGTCACTCCGTGTACCCTTCTTGAAGATGGGTACAATCAGTGACTCACCCCACGATAGCGGGATACGCTCCTCGTTCCAAATATCACGAAGCAAGGAGGTAAGTGATTTCATCAGCACTTCTCCACCCAAATTGAAAAGAACTGGGGGAAGGTCGTCGGGACCGGCAGCTGTTCCCCTCTTCAGAAGCCGAATATTCGACTGCACTTCCACTTCCGTTGGGGGATCAAGTGACACCTCCCAAGGATTCACAGTTCCAGACGTCGTACTAGATACGATAGCGTATGGACTGATCCTTGAAATGTTCTGCCCAACGGTCCAGTCTTTCCTGTCTACCATGGATGAGCTCTCCAGTCCTATCGCACACGACTTCACTAACCGAAGTTCGCCGCCCACCGCTGTCGCGAATAAGCTTAAACAGTTTTTCACTGTTACCTGAAGTGGCCGCTTCCTCCATCTCTTCGGCTCTCTTAACCCACCAATTTTCACGGTCATCCTTAAGACTCATCGTCATCTGACGCTGCAACTGCCGACGCATCTTATTCATTTCCTTGCAGTTAGGCAGCTCGCGTTTTTGCTCCATTAGAATTAGCGACGCTTGAGAGATCTAGTGTTTTTGATGAACACTAGATCTGGGACCGCAGGCGAAATTCGCTGCCAAATGCATAGCCTGCTTAATTTGATCCCACTGATCGTCTACATTGCTACTGGTCGCAGTTCTTAGTTCCTCGGACAGTTTCTGTTCGCAGCTGTTGCGAACAGCCGAAGCAGACAAACGTTCGACAGCCAATCGGGTTTGTGCCCTGCGTCGATGGCCGTTGAGCTACAGCATAAATTGCATTAAAACTAACGCATGGTCCGATTCGACGTACGTGGTCCAGTACGATCTACAGTTCTGGACAGAACCGCGCCAACGGTAGCTAAATGCGATATGGTCAATCTGACTCAAAGTACCTGTCGAGCTAGAACGCCATGTCAAGTGCGACGCGAACTGTGTCGGAAATTCGTACTAGATAGGAATAAATGATTATCTGCACAGAATTGAAGAAGTCTTTCTCCGTTGTCTGTTCTCTGTGCAGGCAAGGCGCATCGCCCACCTAAACAGGACTCCGATGCACTCAGTTTGCCAACTTGTGCATTAAAGTCACCTGCTACCACTACAATGTCAGAGCGTTTGCTCTTCCGAACAACAGTGACGAGGTTATCGTAAAATCCGTCTTTCTCCTCATCAGTGCTGCAGTCTGTGGGAGCGTATGCCGAGATAACAAATAAACTACGCTTAACACTACTATCCTTTCGGACGCCGACTGATCCCTGCAGTCTCATGGCACATAAGCGACTGTTGACTGGGATCCAATCTGAAAGGGCTGCTTCAGCCTTCCCACTCAAGACTATTCCTACACCACGTTGACCCACAGCTTGAGTTGCTTCGTCTCCTGAAGTGCGAAGAAAATATCTTGACGAGACGTTTGGCGCAGTTAGTTGAATTACTCTACTCGAATCCTGAATTCGTGTTTCACTCACACAGCAGACATCAATCGAAAGTGAGTCCACTGTCAGAGCCAAACAATCCTGTTGGCCAGCCTGCATTAAAGTGCGCACATTGAAGGAACCCAGATGCAGAGGCTGACCAGGCTTGAGAAAATGTGAGCTAACAGACTGAAAACCACCTACTACACTACTTGACAATAAACCGTTGCGAGTATCGGGCGTGTTACCAGTGCAGATACTATGGTTGGGCAGACGGAGCAAACAGATTGGGTTGGAGACAGAAGAGACAGGTTGAATAAAAGAGGGAACTCTGAGCAGTAGCATACTTAACACTACCCACCCCGCTCGATGCAATGGGCGGCGCGGTCCTGATTATCCTGCGCGACGACCGATGCAGTATGGAATTATTTGTAGGCGTGTAACTCATGGGGAATAATAGACGGGTACTGCTAGGGAGTCCAGCCGTTAAACAGAAGAACGATTAGGGTTCTCAGCCAAAGTCTTTGGTTTTGACAAGAACCTGACCGCAAGGCAGCAGGGAATAGCTGAGAGGGCGCCCATCTACTTGGATCAATTAGTCTTCCACTCGTTTTTACGACTGAGCTGCTAACTCAGATCAACCCCCAACTTGGAGGACCAGGAGACTACTTCGTCAGGCCTCTACCCATTGACCTTTCAGGCATGATTGGATGTTCGGCTTGAGATAAGCCATCCTGTATAGCTCGTTGGATCATGAAGGCACGCAAGCCGTCACACCACGTCAAGCTGTAGTCTTGTTGTGACAGCCATATCCTCAGGAAATTCAGCCTTGTTCAGCACTAAGAATAGTGGTCATCTCATCATTTTGGTCTACATCGACGGAATGATTGTCTGATGGACTTGCTTTCAGCCTCCTGAGAATCACCTACGAGCCTGACATCACAATAAGGGTAACACTGCACATTTGCTTGGCCACAAGTGGTGAGGTTAGGTTCGTCCTCTTTTGTTGAGGATTGCCCAGTTCGCCGGTGTAAACGGCAGTAACCATTCCCTCTTACCCACATGCCTCAAAGATCAGCTATCGACAGGCACCAGATTCTCTTCTTCCTCGCGAATAACCGTCGTAGTCGAACTGAACCCAGAGAACCGTCAGGCGCTACCACGAAAAACCACAGCACCGTTGATCAACGCAACCAACGGATACGCAGACAAAAATTTCGAGGTACCGCAGTGGACTGAAATAAGGGTGCTATCAATGAAGTTGCAGAGCATGAACTCAGGAGAACAAAAACACGGGTGGTGAGTTGGATTTCTGAAGCAACGCGCCACTACAAACCGAAGCGCATGAAGCCTGGTCTGCTACTATAAGTGAACGACGCAAACTGCAGCGAGAGGCCTTAAGCTCCGCTAGGGGCAATCGCAGGAGATACCGGTTAGGAAGCCCATAAAATGGAGACCGCCTCAAGAAGCGACAACTTTGGTAAACTATTTAGTCTCATTCGGAGCTCCTCGACGAGGAACTAAGGACGGGATTCGCTTCTTTGCGGCATGTCGGAAAAAACAAGAAAATGAGTCATTGGGCTCACGGATGATTGTACATCTCAAAACAGTCCCAGATGGGCAAGTCCTACACAATGCCTTCTTGTAGTGGTTTTCATCGGAGTACCACGACGTAGGCAAATGCTCGGCGTCATTCATCGGGTTAATTAATATTTACCAGTCAGTTTAGAGACGGCTAGACCCTGATTCCAAACTAATCAAGGAAGGCGTACCAAAGCCACACCATTACGCCGATCTGTGTACTGGGCACCCACGATTTTTAATCCCATACGAGAGGCATATGAATTGCGTAATCAATCACTGGCCCCCAGTTGGGTAGGAGAACTCCAAACTGTCTTACTGCTTTGTAAAGTAAGACCATTTGGCCAAAGGCTCGTGACAGTCTCATAAACCAACTCTTCACATCGGTCTGCACAATCCGGTGGTACCAAGCCCATAGAGAAACTGTGGATCCCGACCGTTGATCGACAATGTAGAGCTAGAGACTGAAAGAACTGATATGTGTTGAAACCTTCAGCATTTCTTTTAGTTCCACATTTACCACGGTTCTGATGGCATTGATTCTGCATATATATATATATAGTTTGGATCGAAACGTCACGATAAACGTATTACCTCAGTGTACGCCTTCTCAGCTCTAAATATATATATATATATATTGCCAGTAGTATCTGAACGACAGAAAAAATTTCTCCAGGGGTACAGGACCGGTTTCGCGGTTATTACCGCTCGTCAGGTATGCGTACCCGTTACTCTCTTTTCCAAATATCACTATACTTGCACACTCCAAACTGGTACGTCTCATCAGAATCTAATTTGCAGCGTCAGGACTGTTCGTGAAAGCTCTTTGTTGAAGAGTTCACAGAGTGCCTGGTACGCATACCTGACGAGCGACAATAGCCGCGAAGCCAGTCGTGTGCTTTCGGGCAAATTTCGTTCACTTGTCCAGATACTACTGACAATTTGTCTATTCTGGTCGCATCCTGTCCTCGTTACTAAGGTTGGATCGAGCAAATGACGAAATATTATTAACGAATCAAAGTTGTGGTTGCTTCGTGGACCTTTCAACGAAGAGCTTCTATGCACATTCCTGACGCTAGGAATTAGATTCTGGTGAGATATATTAATTCGGAGTGTACAAGCATAAGGATGTTTGGACGAGAGTACCGAGTACGCATACCTGGCGAGCGATAATAACCACGAAACCGGTCGCGTGCTTCCCGGGGAAATTCAGTTCGCTCATCCAGATACTACTTACAATTTCTATCCGTTCTGGTAGCGTTCTTCTCTCGCTCCTAATAGGAATCATATCAGCTGCCATGGCGTCCAGATGTTCAGGAAGTACATTTTGAAAGAGTATATATATATATATATATATATATATATATATATATATATAGCAACCAAAAGCAAGTAATCGCGCAGGGTGGATGGCTGTACAGACCGAGACTGGCGCAGGAAAGACAAGGTCTGCGACCCTGTGTTATCAGTGGACTTTTGTGGTATCTCACAGCGAGGTTTGACAGAAGAAGATACACACTGCCCTCGAAAGTGACGGCATTTTGCGATAACTTATTCGGCTAGTAAGTCTCAAATTTACTCACGACTAACCACCGGAACAGTGGCCGCTCTATTCGAGGGGCACGCCATTTAACATGCAACTGTTCACGTGTGGAAGAAACAGAAAGGTCATTGGTGGGTGAGCATCAACATTTTCGTAGTGTCCTACTGATATCGTGAATAAATTACATCAGTAACGATGAGGCAATGCGAACTGATGGGATCTTGAAGCCACAGAGAGTCCAATCTGAACTTTCTTTTAGTAGTCCGATTCAGTGATCATCTACGATAGAGTGAATCAGCTTCTTTGACGTAAGCCCATGAAGGGTTTTGGAAGTGCTGTCCCCAGGGTCATTCGGCTTTTGTTTGAGTTAACTCCCTAGACTATTTGCAGGATTAAGTACGAGTCTGACAAATCAACATAATCAACAATTTTTGCAGACTAACGGTGGTTGAGTGAATCACATTGGTTTGGAAATTCGAACCCCATCAGGAGCGGTTACCCGAATGAAAAATGATAATTTACTATCTTGTAGTTAACTATGATCACCTGTTTCCATTCCTCTTTATGTTTGGGAGTCAGTTTCTCGTTAGTTTAGGAATTATACCTCAGAGGCTACGAGCGTAAGTCTCCGCATGCCTCAGCATCATCGGAGATTGGATGTCTCAGGCTACTCGTTCTGAACGTTTCTCCAAATTCTCCCAAATGAAGGGCGTCTCACAGTCTTATTAGTGGCTGTGTTCCCACCAACATGGGAGAACGAAAGCGAATGCCCAGCTCATTCCACCGGGTCGCCTGGTTTTCGGTGATCAGCCTAGAGGAGCTGGACAAACCTCAACTGTAAACTAACGACGGACGGCTGTGACCACCGGCATCCATGGAAGAGCGCACGCTGGCATCCAGAACGCTTAGCTCCATCCAGAGGGTGTAGTGAGCAATCAGTCAACGATTCCCAGTGAGTTACGTGACACATCGTCCCATTGGCTTGATGGTTAAACCATTTGACCAAAGGCTCGGCACAGAGTCCTCTAAATCAAAGCTTTACTTAGGTTTGGGCAACCGGGTAGTACAAAGTCCACAGAGGAATCACTGATCCCGATGGATAAACTGTGACGTGGAGAAGGGGGATAGATGATCCACCATGCGCGAACTTTGCACATTGTTTGTCTTTCTTTTTTTCACTCACTGTTTTCATCGTTCGCTATGACTCCGATGCCACATGATCTGTACTCAGATTTGTGCATAGATATGTATATACTGCGTTATAGGTCTTACGCAACAAGTACATGATAGTGAAAGATGGTCGATGATTATGGGATGTGCATGGACGCTTATTACCTTAGGGATAAAACTACCCCATTTATTTGCGGCCAACACGCTGATGGTAGACAACAGTACGACTGAACCCAGCTTTTTTATGAGTCCATCGAACCAAAACCCTATGTTGTTTTTCGCTCGAAATGCCAGGGTCGTGTTACCGATTACCATTAATACGGTAATGGCCCTTATGATTTACATCTAACAGCAAATCGTTCGGTATTGTAGACTCCTCGAACTGGGCTCAAAATTCACGTTTAAGAAATCAGAGATGTACTCTTCACCAGGTAATGCAGCCTCATTTATGTGAGTTAAGTTCGAAACATGAAGATATTTAGTCTTTGGTTCAATGAAAGGAATGGTCGGATTACCTGGACAAAAAAGATGGTCCGGATTCCGTAGTATCAACTTACGGAAGCTTAGCTTGTACTTATACTGATTTTTTGGAGGAGAAAGTGCAGGTGAACACTCGTGATTATTAACCTGCACACAAAAGACGGTATTATTCTGTTCGATCAGAAAGATCCCTTCGCGAAAAACATACCCTTTGAAGCGTCTGAGTGCCAGGGGCCGGTGGCATCAACGGGTTGCTAGCACCAACTGAAACCAGCGGCACCGAAGCGTCTGTCTCACCGACATGGCTAGTTTGACCGAATGATTTTGACAGATCAGTTTGATGTGGTTGAAAAGCAGTGTATTGGGTTGGTGGTGCTGTCTGAAACGACGACTGAGGACCATGATGTGCAATAGACGAAGTGACAGCTGACCCCGCGGCCATGACTGAATTAGGTCGAGGTGGGATTCCTTTGGTAGACAGGTCCGGTCGCGTTTGTGAAGGAAATGTACCGGCCGGCGTCAACGGCCTGAAAGAATTCTCAGTGCGGCCTGCCATTGCTGATATCTCTTCACCGGCGCCCTGAACAGCAAGTGTATCAGTACGAGCTTGAACAGAACTGGCCTCAGAGGAACCCTGAGAGTGAAAAGCAATTGAGGGGTGGTATGGAGGTAAAGTGCAGTCATGAAAAACCAATAAAACCATTCGAATCAGCAGGACATTTTGCCACTATATATATATATATCGAGAGAGAGAGAGAGAGAACTCCGTTTACGGACAATACCGATCTACTTTGTTCTGAGTGATATCAATCTTTCTTTTGGGGCCTTTATTAATGCTCTAATTTTATTACTGTTTGTTTGTCTGATTGTTAGTGATTCGAACGACATCCCACCTACCCCTTAATCGTTTTTGGTTCGGTCGATCTGTCACATTGCAAAAAACAGAAATGCAGTTTTAGTAGTCGCCAATCACTCTGAATTCCTTCACTTGCGACTGCATGCGCCTGTTTCCTCAAGTGATCGAGCATTTATTTCAATCAGACTATAAAATTATTCCCATTTTGCAGAAATGTCATTGGTCAGAACCAAACGAATTGGGGTGAAATGAGAATTTCATCTCCCACCAACGTTTCTCTCCTTAGATCACTCTCCGTTATAATTTCACGGTTTTATGAATGAATGGAATCTCTAGGAGCACCCGTCCACCATCTCTCATGAGTTACACGTCTACAGAGAATTTCAAATTGCATCGGTTATCGTGCGGATAATCAGAACTGCGCCGCCCATTGCATCGAGTAGGGTGGGTAAAGGTAAGCATTCTATTGTTCAGAGTTCCCTTCCCTTCATTCAAGCTGTCTTCTGCCCTCAGCCGTTAATGTCGCCTTTTGACTACCCATAATGTCCCACTGATAACACACCTGATACTCCCAATGGTTCACTGGCAAGTAGTGTCGTAAGCGATTGTTAATCTGTCAACCCACATTTTCTCAAGCCTCGTCAGTCTGTGAATCACGGATTCTTCAATGTGTGCACTCTCATGCAGACAGATCAGCAGGCGTGGTTAGCTCTGACAACGGACTGGCTAGCGACTGATGGCAGTAAAACATGAATTCAGGAATCGAGTATTGTAGTGAAAATAACTATGCCCAATATCCTGTCAAGGTATTTCCTTCGAACCTTAGGAGACGAAGCAGCTCGAGTTGGGCCAGCGTCGTGTACCAACATTCCTGCTCGATAAGCCCAAAAAGATCCTTTCAGACGGGGTCTCGGTCAGTAGTAGCTTATGTGCCATAAAACTTCAAGGGTAAGTCGCCGTTTAAAGAGGATATCTTTGTTAACTACAACCTGCTTGTCGTCTCGGCATACGCTCCCACAGACGGTAGCATTGACACTCAAAAGAAAGTTTTATTACGAACTCGCCACCCGTTCACAAGAGAAAAGCGCTGACATCGCAGTGATATCGGATGATTTCAATGTGCAAATTGGAAAACTTAGTCTATCAAAAGCTTCTTTAGCTGAGCGTCTTGCCGCTCAATGTACGAATAAAGGTTGTGTGGGTAATCTTTAAGTCAGCACGAATTTCAGATAAAATTGTCGTCACCAAGCGGCATGGCGTTTGAACTTGATAGGTACTCTGAATCTGACTGACTATATCACAGTAAGCTAACACTGGCAAGGTTCCGTTCACGACTGTGAATCTCATGGGTATACGTAAGTAGAATCGGACCCTGAATTGGTTTTAATGGGGTTTTCACTGCAGAACAGTGACCATCGACGTAAATCATAAACTCAGTTAGCCGCGGAACGTGACTGATTGGGCTGTTAGCATCAATTCTGAACAGAACCCACCAGATAAGCTAAGAACTCCGACAAAGAGCAATGCAGATGAACACTGGGATCAACACAAATGGACAACGCACTGGGCATCAGGTTTCGCCCGCGGTCTTACTTCCAACATCCATCAATGACACTGAGTTTCACAAGAATCGCTTAGTCTAATGGAGCAAGAACGACAGCTCCCCAACTTCTTTTAATTACAAAAATGTGATTTTCACTAAGGTCAATAATATCAATAAGATTCACCGATATCTATGACGCCAAGAGACAATAAGCTTTGAAAAGAACCGTTAAAACTGGAAATTAAGGTAGCCGAAGAAATAGAAGTAGGAGTTGATTCTGGTAACAGTCAAAAACTGTTACCGGTGGGCGACAAACTTTGGTTAATGAAATAGTACGCGATAGAAATGAAGAGACTGCTCATGGCAGGCAGGGAAGGTTCTGTGGCTAGGCTAAATACCTCAAGGGGCAGTCTAGCTGGCCGCATACTAGCGTATTTACTCCGACAACAACAACAACTGTAAATCCTTAGGTGCCTTGATCCCTCAACGGAAGCAGAAGTAAAATCGAACATTCGATCACTAAAGTGTGGAAAGGGGGCCCATCCCGACAAACTTCTCCCAATTCTTTCTCAAACCAGGTGGAGAGGCTCTGATAAAAATAAACCTTCTTGCTCTATGACACTGGGACTAAGAGCGCGTTCCGTTATCGTGGAGTGTTATTGACCGCGCCCACCTCCAAAAAGGGAACACACTGTATCAATCAACATGAGGTTAGTTAAATCCGGATAGCTACTACGATCTTAGCTTCGATAATGATGCGTCGCTTGATGCTGGTTCGTGAGAGTAACATCCACGAACAACACGCTGGACATCGCTCAGGCCAAGGTTGTATCGATCATGGTTTCTCACTTTGCCAGTTACTCGAAATGCGCCAACCAAACCGAAGTCCTACAATGGTAGTTCTCCTTGTTTTTTTATTGTGAATGATATAATATTAATAACACAGCGTTGTTGGTAGATGTAATGCGCCAACGTTTCGACTACCGTGGGTAGTCTTTCTCAAGGCAAGTTTTACAATAAAATCGTAAAACCTGTCTTCACAAAGCCTACCCACGGTAGTCGAAACGTTGGCGCATTACATCTACCAAAAACGCTTTGGTGTTAACATTGTATCATTCACAATAAAAAAACAAGGAGAACTACCATTGTAGGACTTCGGTTTGGTTGGCGCATTTCGAGTAACTGGCAAAGTGAGAAACCATGATCGATACAACCTTGGCCTGAGCGATGTCCAGCGTGTTGTTCGTGGATGTTACTCTCACGAACCAGCATCAAGCGACGCATCATTATCGAAGCTAAGATCGTAGTAGCTATCCGGATTTAACTAACCTCATGTTGATTGATACAGTGTGTTCCCTTTTTGGAGGTGGGCGCGGTCAATAACACTCCACGATAACGGAACGCGCTCTTAGTCCCAGTGTCATAGAGCAAGAAGGTTTATTTTTATCAGAGCCTCTCCACCTGGTTTGAGAAAGAATTGGGAGAAGTTTGTCGGGATGGGCCCCCTTTCCACACTTTAGTGATCGAATGTTCGATTTTACTTCTGCTTCCGTTGAGGGATCAAGGCACCTAAGGATTTACAGTTGTTGTTGTTGTCGGAGTAAATACGCTAGTATGCGGCCAGCTAGACTGCCCCTTGAGGTATTTAGCCTAGCCACAGAACCTTCCCTGCCTGCCATGAGCAGTCTCTTCATTTCTATCGCGTACTATTTCATTAACCAAAGTTTGTCGCCCACCGGTAACAGTTTTTGACTGTTACCAGAATCAACTCCTACTTCTATTTCTTCGGCTACCTTAATTTCCAGTTTTAACGGTTCTTTTCAAAGCTTATTGTCTCTTGGCGTCATAGATATCGAGATGTGTATAAGAGACAGCCTCCGCGCTGGTCTCTGCACTCCATGGGAGGAACAGAAAATAGGGCGCGATACGATAGGCTAATGC
>LUCM01001953.1:31796-43635 GCA_008360955.1 Fasciolopsis buskii | reverse complement strand
ATAGTATGTTAACGCCAAGTCCCTCTCTTTTATCAACTTGTCCTTTTGTCGCCAACCCATCCTTTGCCCTCTGCCTACCATAGGTCGCCGCTGATAAACACGTCAGATCTCGCAAGGTCGTTGTCAATAGTGTAGGTAGGGATTTGTTCAATCGCAGCTCACATTTTCTCAAGCGTGTTACACTGTTTCATCGGGGTTCTTCATGTTGCGCTGTTAATCAGGCTGACCAACAGCCGTGTTTGGCCTCGAAACGTGAACTCACTTCGATTGATGTCTATGTGTCAGTGAGACACAATTAGTTCGAGTAAGGTGATTCAACTAACTGCAGCCAAATGCTCGCAAGATATTTCTTCGCACTTCAGGGAACGAACAGCCAAGCTGTGGGGTCAGCGTGGGTAGGCGACAGCTATCCTTCTGGACTGGTCCAGTCAACAGTCGATTGTGTGCAGAGACTGCAGGAATCAGTGGGCGTCCGCAGGAATAGTAGTGTAAACGCAGTTTATTGCGCGCCTCGCTATGCTCTCACAGATGCAGCAGACGGCGAAAGAGATTGTACGAAAAACCTCGTCATTTTTGTTGGAAGATCAATTTCTGACATTGAGTGGTGGCAGTGATTCAATGCACAAGTTGTAAAACTTAGTGCAATCGATCCTGCTTACGTGGGCGACGCCTAACAATACTCATTGAAATAGAAACTGGAAGGCTTTCTCCAATTCTGTGCAGACACATTTTTCTAATCTATCACGAGGTCTGAACGTTCGCGTCAAAGCACATGCGCCTAACTCACAGTATCTGGGTCAATGACCAATATCGCAGTTAGCTACCGTTGGCGCGGTTCTGTCCAGAACTGTAGATCATATGGCACGTAAGTGAATCGGACCAGCGTTAGTTTTAATGCGATTTTGCCTGCAACTCACGGTCATTCGGCGCAGACCACAAGCCGATTGCGTCCGAACGGTGTCTATACGCTGTTTCGGCAACAGCTACAACAGATAAATATCGAGGGACATAAGAATCGATGAGCAGCAATGTAAACGATCATGGGACCAAATAAGCAGCTAATGCATGGCAGCAGATTTCGCCTGGATTCAATCTAGCCGGGGTTTTTTTTTTGTGGTCCATTCGAAGACATGATCCGCAATGGCTTGGTCCTAAGCGGAGCAAAAGAACGCAAAGCTGGCTAACTGGGCTGTGGAAGGTTAAGAAGTGCGTGCGGGCAGGAGCACCGTCGTTGACCATAGAGCCTTGTTCGGTCCGTGGATGACGGCACTACTGTCAGTGGCTCCCAGCTGGAGAAGGCAGTGCGCAGAAATGTAAAAGTCCTTTTGGAGCATTGGTACCCATAAGCGATGGGTGAGGTTAGGGATACGTGGAACTGTCACGTTCATGTGGTCAGAAGCGACTATTTGGTGCGTTTGACAAGGTGTTTTCCATGCTTTCCATCTGTTCAAGCTGTCGACGACGAGGTGATGAAGCGCTTTTAGAGGAGCTTTCCGGGGATTAGGAGTCAAGAACGGAAGATGGGAGGAGTCTGATGGCGAGCCTAGATTACGCAGATGACGGTCGGGGTGGCCTGTTATGTTTGCAGAACGCATGCGCACAATTGAGCATAGAGAAGACTGTCCGAGATCGGGTTGCTCGGTTAGACATGTCTTTGCACCTTGCATGAAGTGCAGGTGCGGCGGTACATTGGGATGGACGACGAACGCTCCGAACTGATACTGGAGGAGAGGTAGGAAATAACGACGTTACGCGTTTCACTGACTTGGGAGCATGCGTGTCTAACGACGGTGCTCGGGAGGGGAGGTAATATCTTCATCCAGGCTGAGCAACATACGCTGGACTGGCACTTTGGCTGGTCGGCTGATATTTTGCACTGGAAGTTGAAAGGTCGTGATTGACTTGCTGCAGGGGGTGCGTCGTGTTCGTGTAGCGTTGGCTGAGATGCGTGATATGCGGTGTGCTATGTGTCGTGGGCGTTGAGGTTTTCGAACCAGACCGATGTTTACGCAGTATGGCTAGGATTGGATGAGTGACCGGTATATATGAGGGTTAGGAAACTGGATTGTGGGGTCACGGTCTGAAGATGTCTGGTCTCATCGTATGAAACATTAGTAGACTGGGCCCTGATCGTGGGGTCACGGATTGGTATGTACGATATACGGTCTACGCTGTGCTCATGCCGCTATTTATGTGTTCCTGTGTCTGAAGGAATGTAAGAAGTCGATGTGATGACGAGCAGAACGTGGGCAACGTGGAATGAAACTGTACACGAGCGAAGTTAGGGTAAATGAGTGTCTCTGCCTTCGGGGTTGGGGTCCGAAAGACTCAATCACTTGCATGCGGAGACAGCTGAAAGGATATGACACGAAGCCGTAACGCTGGCGAACCGTTTGGATTTGTATCGGGATATAGAATGCTTGAAAAGCACGTGGCGTTAGTACGAGGTTAGACTTGTGTTCCGTTGTTGGGTGTAAGCAGCATTGTATACTATTGTTCGGGCTGTGTAGGTCAGGTGTCTCTTGTCCCGATGGAGTATTCGGCTCTTTTAATATAGAACTTGTTAACGGGGGAAAAGGGCAGGCGGTATGAGCTTGCTTGGTGTTTAACGCTGAACGATGAAATGTATGGTGTAAGATGATGAGGGATGATATGAAGAGAGATGAATGAGTTGATGAGAAACATCCAATGAACCGTTTGTAATACGTTTCACTCATCAAATTTATAATTCGAAATTTCGAGACAAGACCTGGTCTTCAATCCGTTTTGCACCTATAATATGTATATACGTAGCATATATATAAAATATACATGATATAACGTAGCATGGCGAGACGGCTGATCCTACCACATTATAGGTGCATATAATACATATGTTGATAGAGAGATTTGATGTAGATATGTGATATATTGAGGATGAGGAAAACGTACACGTGTAAGTTATCGTTTTTATCGTGCGGACATGCGACTCAAACGAGATAGTTGCAACGTGAATAAAGTAGTTAGAATGGAATCGGGCTAGTTCGCGTTCTTTTTGTTCACTGTCTTCTGTTTGTTGCCTGTTGTTGTGCAGAGTATTTTCCCTCGTGTGAATATAGTACATATGAATAGTATCTACTTTGATGGACTAAGCGAATGGGCAAATGTAGAGACGAATACGAACAAACGATAAAGAGGGAGCACGGGCAGAAGGGAAGAGGCTGCAGAAAGCAAATTCGTCGTTTTTAACGTGCACATGCGCTGGTTCTGTTCGTCATGGCGCGCTTTCCCACGCATAACAAATGGAACAACAAGCCGCACATCTGCATGCTCTTAACTAATCCACACATCTCAGCGCTCTTAAACATAGCACTTATACTTGTTCCGCAGAAGGAAGGCGGTAGGTATCGGCCGAAGCTAGAATCGATGCCGACTTCCAGTTTCAAGGCCTCACCGTAGGTCGGTGATCGCATCATTTCTTCTAGTCTCACGCCAAAAAGCGCGAAAAAGTGAAGGAAAGAAAAATAATAAATCCAAGCCAACGAGTGATTTATATTCATTACCTTGGTCAGTTGTTAGCGCTCAGCATGCAACGAACCTAGTCTCCATTAGCCCCATGTTGTCCGCAAGAGCTCACAATGCCCTCCGACACGGCCGTCTGAAAAAGGTAAGCTATCACCAGTATTCCCCAATGACGGAGAACCGATACAGAAACCGAAATACAAAAACTAGATCGTAAAATTGTAAACTTTTAGCGATGCGAAATCCGTATGTCAAGTGTCAGATGGCCCACGGTTGCAAAGGATGAGAACCACATGTAACTTAACGTGATGGGAAAAAGAGAAACAATAAAAGAAGATTTATCGAGATGAGACCTTGTGTCGGTTTGGTGATTTCAAATTAAGGGAATGCGAACACGCACCAATGTATTCTGATTCATTTACATTGAACGATGTAAATCAATCCACATGAGTGTATGCATAATAGAAAAAAAAGATCTCAGTCGTTCTAAACTAATAGCTAAATCAAACTCAATAAAAACCTTGTCTACTAGTATGGCTAGGTTGGATGAGTGACGGGTGATAATTTGGAGTGCAGGGATCTAATACTAGGTACTCTAATCCTCAAATACTGTCGCCAGCACACAATCATCGTCATCGTAAACAGCAGGCCAGACCTCATTTGGACCGCTGCACTTTCCACAACGTTACTTTCAATAAAAAATAGTGAAAGATCCAATCCAGAAGATACATATAGTAGGCCGGCGGTGTGTGGCACGCTTCGACTAACGATCCGAAAAGTAATTACCGGTGATGCGACCTCGACCTGGACGAAATCACGCCTGTTGTTCGCGGATGTTACGTTCACGAATTGGCGTTAAACGATGCAGCATTATCGAACTAATCATGAGTAATTCGAATTGAACAATCCACGGTGGTTATCTATCACTCCGTGCGCCAGTCTGAAGAGAGTACATCAGTGACACCCATGGAATGAATACTCTCCCGGCTCCAATATTAAGAAACAAGGAGGTAAGGCTTTCGATAAAGTTCTCCGCCATTTAAAAGACTGAGGGGAAGTTCTCGAATCGCTGCATTCCCCCTCTTCGGGATTCGAATATTCGACTCTCCTTCCCATTCCGTTGAGGGACCAAGAGACACTCTCATGGATTCGCAGCTGCCCGATCACCTAAAATATTTTGCGTGAGACTAGCACTTAACGAACCTTGAAGTGCTCAAACCCAAACGGTCCACCTTCGTCTACATGGCTGACCCCTCGTCTACACTATGAACTACACCGAAGTTCTTAACCACCGAGCATAGTTGACCAAACGACTTGGACGTTACCCTTGAGCAGGCGCTCTTCCATCTCTAGGCCACATTAGCCACAATTTCACGCCATTTCTAAGGTTGACAGCATTACGGTGCAGTCTGTCCACGCATTTATTATCTCATGCGTTAGGGAGCAGCATTATTTGCTCATGAGGCAGCGACCCTGCGAAATTTCAGTTCCATTGTATGAAGCAACTGGTATGGGCCAGCATCGAGACGTGCTTGCCAGCAAAAGTCCACATAAAACTAACGCATGTCGATCGACGTACATTGTTCATACATCCGCATTTCTGGGACGAACCCAGGAGCAATAGCTGACGACTATATGTCGATCTGAATGACTCAAACTACCCGTCGAGTTACGGCGTCATGTCACTGTGCGGCGCGAAGTGTGTCGGACTTTCGTAATAGACAGGAATAAGTTATTGTGCACACAGAATTGGAGAAGTCTTACATCGCTACTTGTTCGCTGAGCAAGTAAAACGCAGCGCCTATCTAAACAGGCTTTCGATGCACTCAGTTTTCCAATTTGTGCATTAAAATCACTCGACAACTACAAATAAAGAGCCTTAACTCTTAGAACAAGGAGAAACAGGTTCACCATAAAACGCATTCTTTTATGTCAGCACTGCGTCTGTAGGGCGTAGGCGGAATAACTACCTCGGAGCCCCTGATCCTCGTCCAAATGGCACCAAGCGACTGTTGACTGATCCAGTCAGACGATAGCTTCAGCCTTCTCCTCAAGACTTCCTACACCCCGCTGACCCACAGCTGACTGCTCGCCCTGCACTACCCACCCCACCTGCGCTCGATGCAATGGGCAGCGCGGTCCTGACTATCCTGCGTGACGACCGATGCAGTATGGAATTCTTTGTAGGCGTGTAACTCATGGAGATTGACGGACGGGTGCTGTTAGGGAGTCCAGCTGCTAAGCAGATTTGGGATGTTTCTTTGTACGAAGCATGCAGTTATGGAAATGAACAAACGAAGAGTAACGGGTATGCGGGTCCTATTGATACCTGTAATTGCGAAGTCATTTGTATGATTTCGAGGAAATTTGGTTTACCCATTTCAGTAATACCTATTCTAGACACAAATATGTTCGTGTTCGTCTGTGGATTTGTTTGCTTTCATTTGTTTTACCGACGCTGATTTGTTATTTTAGACTCACTATGTCTGTTAAGACTGTGACGGTCACTGCGCCAGTTAATATCGCTTTAATAAAATACTGTAAGTTGTGCGTTCTTTTCTACGATTTTCATTTTGATAAGGGGGTAAAGAAGATGAATTCAATATATATCCCTTTAACAACTCCATAAGTTTAACTTTAAATCAGGATCAGGTAAAGTTTGTTGATGATTTCCATTTCACTTAACAGCTGATGACTACCACCAAGATTACAGTTGGACCACATCTCACAAAGTCATCGTTCTCCCTCAATGGAGTGTAGGCATGGGAATTTTCTTCCTACTGGTGTTATTTTATATTTTTTTCGTGAAGGTTGCAGGAAACTATTCCATCACGAATGGAAGATGTGATAATCTTATGTAAGTTTCAACTTTTCACAATAAGTTTCATTGGTTAATACTCAATTTATTTGCCTTAGGTCTTCTTCGCGCTCGCCTTTCTGGTCGTTGCACTGTTTACCGTCATGTGTTGATCGAGTCTGTTAACAACTTTCCTACTGCAGCTGGTTTGGCATCCAGCGCTTCTGGATTGGCTGCACTTAGTAAGTCTCGTTTGAAAAGATATTTTGGAGCGGTACAGCTTTTGGTTTATCCCAGCTCTATGGAATCGACAGTGACGTCACGGAAGTTGCACGCCGTGGATCCGGCTCAGCTTGTCGTAGCATGAAGGGCGGTATAGTACAATGGATTCGAGTTCTTTGGGATAAGGCACCAAGTCAATTAGCGTGCAAGTCATTTGCCAGACAATTGTATCCATCTTCATTTTGGCCTGAGTTGAGAGTTATGATATGCGTGGTATGTGATTTTCATTTGTCGGCGCGGTCTGTTAATGGACTGCTGTCGAGCCAGGTTGGTTTTTCTTGTAGACGAGTGCTGCGAGCAAACCTATTGGATCTACCCAAGGTATGCAGCGCACTGCGCTCACAAGTTCTCTTTTCGGACTTGGCCGAGTTGCGTCGGCGAAGGACAATGAAGAGAACCTCTTGTTAGCTCTGGCGAACAAAGATTTCTCGTCATTTGCTACTGTTATCATGAAGGAAAGCAACCAGCTACATGCTGTCTGTTTGGATGCGTGGCCTCCGTGTATCTACTTGAACGAATTCAGCTTCGCTCTCATCCGCTGGGTTCACATTGTCAATAAATACTTTGGAAAGATATCGGTGAGTGAAAACTCAGGTTGATTGTCTTTTGGTAGTTGTTTGGTAAAGCATTTTAATCCGTTTCCTATGGAAACTGTGGAAAGTTATGCAGCTCGTGCTTACAAATTGCCTTGGTAGAACCGGTCTGTATTAGTTCACGGACCTGGTGTCTGAGATGTGTCATCCATGACGGTGAAAGGTAGTACTTTTAAGTTACGATCTCTTCGCAGTATGTTCATTGTGGTATCCATAATTAGTTGCCCAAAGAAGAACAAACGGAGCGGTCATTGCCCGAAGGTGGGTTTCTGTTCATTATCTGGAGCAGATAGAGTGACTGTAGTAATTTCCCTGACAATTACGCACGGAGCTCCCCAGCTTAGAAAGGTGATCCGTTTAGCAGGCCATGAAGAGATAGTTGCAAGAAGAAAGAAGTCGGCCAAACGTCATTTGACTGACCAGTTTCGTATTTATGCGATCAGTGCTGAGAGAAAGACGAGATGCTCCACAATTCAGAGGCATCGAAATTGATTCACATGTTTACTTTCGATAAAAACTTATTTTTCGAGTTATCGCTCAACTTTTTTGACTGACGTAACTGAAATTCTCGCCTGTTATACTACCCCCTCCTGATTGGCTGATGTCCGTACTTTTTCGTTAAATCTTAAGGTTATTGCTTTATTACCATGTTATATTGCCGAGTTCGGTTGGTCTGTGCACATACTGAAGCACAAGACACAAGTACTCGCAGCCCACGATATCACAGGAGCACACAGCCTGTGGTCTAGTAGGACACAAACACACACACACACAGAGGTTGGAGACACAAGAAGATCGGGCTCGAGACTCAAGGCCCGTAGCCGCACAACAAATGGGACAGATCTTCTGGTCCCTTGAATGGGCAGCCACACGGAACAATAGGCGGCGCGAAATACGAACAGCTAGCCCAGCTCGCTAGCGGAAGAGAGCAGACGAACACAGAGTACTGTCGCGCGTTTATTGGTGACCCACCAACACAAGTCCGAATTCAAGTGAGCTCTATCGTTTACATAGTTTTGTTGGGTGGCCTTAATCGATGTATGGACTAGCCAATCATAGAACGGGCTTTTATGAATCATTTTGCGGACATATAAAAATATTCAACCGCGCAATATTTAAAATAACGTCAATTTCGAAATATTGAGAAAAGGACAGATTCTTTTGGAAAATTGGTAGCAGGAATGAAATCTGCGGTTCCGAAAATCTTGGAATGGTCATCGACCATAACAGCTGCCAACTCAGATCAACTGCCGACCGGGAGTATCGAGAGAATGCTTCGTCACGCCTCTACTAATTGACCTTCCAGGCATGATTGGATCTTCAGCTTGAGATGAGCCAACCTGTATAGCTCGTTGGGTCGCGGAGGCACGCAAGCCGCCACATTACGTCAAGGTGTAATTTCGTTGAGACTCCTTCGTCAAGTCTTCACTCATTGACCTTTCAAGGGCAGCTGAATCTCCGGCTCAGTATGATCCATCCCGTGAAGCCCGTCGAACTAAAAAAAGTACAGAGGCCGTCGACCCACGCCAAGGTTCCGGTCACTGTAACGGGCTGACGGTGGCGAGTGCACCATAAAACTCATTTTTCTATGCCCCGGACATACCGTCTGCAAACTAATCTAAGGTTGGACGAGTTTTTTATTCGGTTTCTTCTGTCGTATACTTGTGCGAAAGTTTAATGTTTCAGTAATCAATCATTACACTACAAATTTGGCTTTAAATAATGAGTCATACGAAGCCTCTAAGGACCCTGGTTACACTGTGTACCACGGGACCGGTGGTGATAATCACCTAGAAATATCTCTGGTTGCACTATTCAGTCACGGCTGGTTAAGGAGTTTTTATTTGGGATTTTGTCTTTGGGTTACTCTTTATGCTCGAAATCGACGGAAGGCATTCAACTGGTAAGTGATGGGGGTCGTTGATTAGTCGGTGAATTTAAGACTAAACGCAACAGCACTTGAATCACTGAACCTTTCAAATCATGTAACGTTTCTCTTCAAATGGTCGACCTCTTTTTGATAAATGGCCTCCCTGCCGGATGTGAGATCATTACAAACAACGGTGCAAAGCTTTGCTACTTCATATTTTTATATTAGAGGATGCAATGAGGTTTTCAAATGAACCTTTAGCTCACCATTAAGAGACTATTGAGGGTCAATATCGCCGTCATTCTTGTTAAGAATCATCAGCAATGCATATTTACTGCGCCCTAACTGGGACGCTAACCCTGGACGGTCGATTTCGTGCGAAGCATCCTAGCTGCTAAGTCCACCATGTTTGCTCTCAATGGCTTAACGGACATCACTATTTTACGATATAGTGAGGTGAATATCCACCACTGGTAATTCTCAACAAAGATGAAGCAGCTATATAGTGAGTGCCTCTATAGTTTTTTAAGAAGTTGGGCGTCGATGTTGCATAGCGAAGTATTTGCAAATCACAATAAATCATCTGCTGAAAACATGCAAGTAATGCGGATTTCCCTGTTAGTAGACGACTTCGGGAGTTTTAGCCACCTGTTGAAAAATCAAACGACAGTCGCTGCCCCGACCGAAATGTTTCACTGAGGTACATTCGAGGTGTTTTCGCTGTAATTGTACGTTGACGATTGTCTTCATTAACACATTGTACTCCATGTTTCCGCGCCTGTTCGAATTTAGATTGTGCGCCTAACAAACACGGTGCAGCCGAGGTGGAGAGGCTGGATAGAGTCAGGGTGAACAGGGAGAAGAGAGCGGCGAAATTTTTCGTATTTTGTTATGTACACATTTTTCTTATGGCAGAGAAAAAACAAGAAAACGGGTGAATGAGGACTGCTGTGGAAACATAAGAAGATAAGCAATTCCTTAACAGAATGACGGAATTAAACACATCCATGATATGTATTGAGCACAACAGTGATAGATTGCCCAGGTGAAAACACATAGTTCTATTAAGGATCCACAGCCGGAGCATTTTACTCTCTTAAGCTTATTCCGCAGAACAATGGGACCGAACGCGGAACCCCCAACCCAGCGATGAATAGTGCTTGATTGGTCGGCTAATGCACGTTTCGGATGAGCCCGAAAATACTGGGTGCCATGTAAACCCGTCCGCTACGGGTTCCAGTGATCATAGTGTTTATGCTTCATATGTAGTCCGTGATGTACTTGGAACCGGAGTTTATCGATTTCCCCTAGACAGACTGCCAGAGATCAGTCAATTCCATTGAGAGGGCGAGGTATTCGTCTTCGTTCTTGCACCTTGTTGAAAACATTTTCGCCAACAGAAACCAATGATTATGGTTCCCTCAACAGAGTTTATTTGAAACTCACGGCTGTTAATGAATTTCATCCGAAATTACTTAGGCTTTGCCTCCCAAACTTACCGTTTTTTGTGTGCTTTCAAGACTCGCGCATTTTCTGTAAATTAACGGTCTACATTCCCGTATCTGAAGAGGTCATTGGACTTGGCTGAACGTAAAATTCATTAGGACTACTTCTGGTTAACGAGTATGCTTAGTAGGTTCATATCTGTTTTTGAATCAGCTCGAAAAGCTTACTTCTACTGCCTGCTTGAAGCCATGCTCTGTCCAACTTCACATCGAGAACTGTTATGTTTCTGTGTTTTTATTCCGTCCTCTTTTCAACCAGAATTTCGTTTCAGCTTACGAACCTCATCGTAAGCAGTCCGCTGTTGTACTATTCCGCAATTTTATCGCATGTAACAACTTAAGATACTCGGGTACTGCATCTACTGCTTGCTGAGATTCTATGCGCGTGTTTCCCACTTAGTGGGCAGGTTTTTTTTTATCTACGAAGGACTTGCTTTGTTTTCCACAGTAACGATTTCACCCTTTTTTCCTTAATACCGTACATTTCGTTGCTCAGGTTGCCTATACTTTTGATGCCGGGCCCAACTGCTTTCTGGTTGCCATGGAAAAGGATATGCCTGTTTTACAATTTTTACTTGTTGCCTCATTTGGCTCCACTTGTAATCCTACTGGCGATTCAACTGTCTCGGTAGACGTAGGCGGTGCCACACGAAGTTTGGAACTACGAGGCCTCCGATACCCTGCGCCTTCTAGCAACATGGATTCGGTACGTCCCTACTCATTGTTATCCATACGAAGGATTCAGTTTACATTTTATTAACTGAACACGAGATGCACGTTTTACCAACTACGCTTTCGGTGCCCATTAGTGGAGACAAATATTAATCAAGACTTGGTTCCAATAGTGGTAATGCTTTTCAGAATCTCCTGTCATCCTTCCTTTTCCAATTTGTATTCGGGATGACTACGAAAATAACATTGTATTGTATCGTATTGTATTGTATTGTGTAGGCCTTTGTGTACAAGAAAATAATGTCGCATTTCAGTCAAGAAATGTGGGGGTAGAAATTGAAATGGGGAACAAAAAGAATTTACATTCATAACTTTGTAAATACGTGAAAAAAACTCATCAAGGAATAATCATAGTACATTATGACAAGTGGCCTAGGAGTTCGGCTAAAACACGGCCACGGTTTCTCGAAATGCGTGCTACGTATGGGACAGTGGAGTTTCTATAGATATTGATTCTAGAGGGTATGGAACGAAAAGCGGATCGTGTAGAGATACGACGGCGGCACTTTGAAAGATCGTTGTACAGAGGATGCATGGAATCTGAAAGAATTTTGTGAGC
>LUCM01001953.1:17293-29060 GCA_008360955.1 Fasciolopsis buskii | reverse complement strand
AGACCAGACCGTAACATTGGTTTTGCACACCTAAATCCCAAGACTTCTGTTTTTTTGGCCAGTTTTTAACCGAAACTCAAATCTTCCCTCACGTCAGACACCGCTCCTCTTCGATTTCATACCCATACTTCTCAGTGCCCTTTTTTCACCACACTTAGTGCCTTTGCTTTTGTCCAACAATCGGTGATTCAAAAGATTAAACCTTTGGACCGAGTACCCTAAGCCTAATCTCATGGTTACTAAGACAATTCGGCGCGATTCTAGAGGGATTCCGGTACCTAGGCGCCAACAGTTCATCCATGGTGGCCACATTTGTAAGCCGCAAAAGTGGGTCGGTCTTACTGCTGCGGTGTACACTCGATCTTCAGTTGATAACCGAATCTTACACCCATGCCACAATTTTCTTAGGCTGGCAAAAGCCACTTGGGCTTTTGTATATACAACAATATTCCATCGTGTGTTGAGAAACAACTGCTCAGGTCACCAAACTTATCTACTTTGCCCTGCTGTTCTTCAGTGACAAGGTTCTGCTTCGAGCCAACTCAATCTTGCAATACGGTTTTGCACTTCAACGTTGAAAAGCGTCAAAACAGTCGCGTAGCTACTAAGGCTGTCGGAGAGAGTAGTAGCAGCTTAGCTGGATCATCACCCAGAGGCGCATATTCTAAGCCGCACCATTTCCTATCTCAAAAAAGACAATAATTCCATTATTTTCACATAAAATATGGCAATTTTCATACTAATCTCAAATAAGATATTGGGGGGAAACAGTGCAAGAGGGAAACTCTGACAGACGTCGGTTATGGTGTATGACTCGGGTGAAAGATTGCTTTTAACACGAATTCGGCTTTGACTTTTGGCATACAGAGACTGGAAAAGCGGAATGAATTTCTCGGGTCGCTCCTCTGTGTTCAACACTGTTGGTGAACTGTACGACTGACTGGATCGAACAAAACTTTCAGATTAGGGAATGCGAGCCCTTGTTATTAAATCTGCTGCAGGGTGATGTTTCGGACCAGGTAAGTCGATTGGCCTTCAGCTGAGTTGGCGATCACTGATACACCTGTTTATAAAATCAGTTAGTCCGTGTGTCTGAACGCATTTTCCAAGACTGGTGTTGATAAAATGTTAGATAACCCGCAACGAGCTGCAACCAATGGTCGAATAGGAAACAAGGTAAATCTTCGTGACAAATAGCAATCGGTACTCGTGATTGCATATAAAAACATCGGAAAACTTTGCCAATAATTCGAGAGTGTTCCAGATGATGATTCTTTTCCTCTTGTTTTGCGTCCGCATTGGTGGCCTCTCACTAAATTCCCCTATCCTTTTATTCTGACGACATTCTCTTTCGATTGCTTCTTTGACAGAAATTTCACTATTTTTTGCGCAGTCTTTTTTGTGGCTCTGATTTGTGTGTTCTAGTTAGACTAATCCCAAATCTGTTCGTATTCTTTGTTTATTTATGATTCGCGAATCCATCATCAATATGAAATCTGTTGATGGAATGGATTCTGCCGGTTGTCAGAATCACCGTCGATGCAAATGCATGGTGGGCACCCAACATTCATACTTGCGCTAAGAGCCTTTTAGTTTTATCCGTTTATGTAACTGCAATTCAGCAGTAAGTGAGACGTAGGCTACGCTGCTCATTACCATTGTATCTTCTCTGTTCTCCGCTGTTGCTGACATTTTTTTTCTGGTATTTCGAAGAACGATTTTCATTTCTGTTGTCACAACTGTTGAATTTCACGTGTGTATCTTTTGCATTGCCTAATGAACTATCTGCAAAAATCTGCAAGACGTCCGAGGAAATTTACACAGAAAATCTCTTCGGACTCCCGTCATTCACATAGCCCTCCTATCTCAAATTTTACACTGTGCTTGAAGCTTTTTTTTCCTCATCGTCCTCGAAAACTACACCCATTCCAACAAACCGGACACGTTTCTTGAACGAATTTCCCAGTGATTTCTGACAGTCCATATTTTTTTGATGCATGTTGTTTCACTTTTTAATGAATGGGAAAGTGTACTTTTCAGTTGCATGTGCGAACATATGTCTACTAGAGACATCATCCGAAAAACAATCGTCAAGTCAACCAAGGGCCAGCAAACCACGACATTTACACCTTGATTTCCAAGGGAGGTTATCAACCATTGAAGACATTTGTTCATTCTTCAACGTTGGAGTTGTTTTCAACGTGAACATTGAACGTCTTCATAGTTTTTCACTTTAACAAAGCTCCTCACCTAAAAAAACTGTTTTCGAGTTATGCAATAACACGAAAAACCAATGTAACTTACAGTGCGGACATGAAACTGTACCCATAGGAGTTTTGTCACGTTTTTGGACCCTTCAAAAGGAGTTATGATTAAATCAGTGGAGTAAAGTTTCGAGTGGCTCTGAAATAGTTCCGTTTAGTTATGGCGTGACTGCGAAATAAGTTAAAACAAAACGGTACACGGCTAACTGTTTCAATTGTTTTTTTCAGCAACTTTTAGATTCACTACCCTGTTTGGAAGGGGCCATTTCTTTCGTCATCAGCTGTGAGGTCAGTTTCCGTTGTGTATGTATTAAGGCACCTATGATCAAATGGTCATTATTTTGTCACTCCAGTCAATGATGGGATATATTTTTTTTTAGCATTTTTAGCATTTCATTTGATAGGCATAAGTAGGACACGGTGGATGGCAATGACCTGGCATAATGCTGTGCTTCAGTTTGCCTACTGAAATTGATTTTAGTAGCCAGTTGTTTTATACCTATAGCTAAACCTGTTCCATGGTTTTGATGCGTCCATTAATCGACCCAGCCGTGTTGCCAAATGTGCCGTGAGAGATACCTTGTTTATGGCGAATTAGTTTCGTCATTTTTGAATTGTTCAGAGTACATCAAAGGGATTCTATAATTGTAAACCAGAAGCTTTCTACAACAATACTCACTGACTCCTCTCACCCTGTACACGAACACCCTGTGAAGTGCATTTCCTCAGTCACTGGTTTCTGTCATAAGCACGTTCAAGCAAATGCCCGAGCACATAAGTGTTCTACTGTTCCGTACTTAGCCAGACCCTTGAAAAACCTCGGAACGGCAACATTTTCACTTAAAGAAACCCTGGGGTGAGAATGTATGCACAGCCCATGTTTCTAACCACCCACTGCACAGGTTTTTCCGTTTACGTTGAGAATGTGTCTTCTGGTTGTATCATAACTGATTATCCGCCTGAATGGATACATAGAGCATTCAGTTAACTTGATTTGACTACCTGGCGTGTACTAATGGAATCATGGTCATTGTAACCGCTTAAACGGTGCTTAGACCATGCAGTCAAGTATATCCCATCAAAGGCAGCGTTTCGATCTGGCATGAAATTTCTTATTCAGAAGTCCACGGTCTAACGTTCGCTTTTAAACCACTGTTTTGCCAAAGTGGCTGCGACAAATAATCGTAAATATGTGAGTATTGAAGACCGTAAACAAAGCATATCCTGATTGCGCATCCGCCAAATAATTGTAGTGTGTCGGGGCAGTGCTCCTCTAGGACGGGTGTAAATGTTTGGATCTGCTAGGTGGATAAGATAAGAACTTGTTCAAAACAACGGGCGCAGATTACCCTGTGTGTCAACCGGTGTTGGATGGGAATTATTGTGTTTGTACTAATCATCGAGGTTTATGGATCAGTAATGTTAAGGAGTCCAGGCACTAAGCAGGAGAATGACTAGGGTTCTCTACCAAAGCCTTCGGTTTCAATATGAGTCTTCCCGCTAGGCAGCAGTTAGGGACTGAGCAGAAGCTCATCCAACTGCTTCGATCATTCCATCCTCTAATCAATTTTCCGACTGAGTTGCCAGCAAAAATCAATCCCAACCCGGCGGACTAGGACCGGGAGGTTACTTCGTTAGGCCTGTATCCATCGAACATCGAGGAATGATTGAATCTTCCGTTTGGGATAAACCATCCTGTACAACTTGTTGGGTTATGGAGGCACCGAGTCCACCACACCATGTCAAGGTGCAGCCTCCCTCTGACTTAATACAATATGGCGGAGGAAAAATGTCACTAATTCAGACGTTAGACGTAAGGTTTCATATCCTGGGGTTCAATCTTAATAGGATGGATTGAATGTGAACAGATTAGGGTGATTTCGATATCTTTCGCGCATCCCATGGAGCACCTATTCTCTGCAGCTCTTAGTTCCTCTTAGCTAACCTCTGATTATGCTTGTTACTGTGCTCGAAATGCTGTGTGCTGCTTAATTTGAGGGACGACCTATGCAGTAAGTCTGTTCTGTTCAATGGATTTATTGGCCATACTTTTTGTAGTTCGTAAATTTTATCCACGAGGATATCTAGATTTTTGCGCCTGTTTTGTTGGTCACTGGCGGTTGACGGTTGGTGAATTGTTCGGGCGTATGACCAACTTCATCGGCTGTTTTTTGCGTATTTCTGCTGTATTTTCTAACTCATTTGCATTTGCATTTTCCGTTTGTTGCTATCTATTTGTTGCTTTTATTTGCAGATGGGTGATGGACCCGTTTTGGTCAGCCGTTCTTCGTGCTAACTCCGATTTCCTTCATCTGAGATCAGGATGCTGTGTTCAATGTAACCTAGATTGCTATCACTGGCATATTGTTGTTCGATCTGGTAGTTGAACAATAAAGTGACTTATTCACTAGTTCGTCTTCTCGTTTGGTCCCTTCATATGTTCGTTTTTGGAGTTAGAAATATATTCATTTGCTTGCGCTCATGGTTTGCTGCCCAGGCAACTTGTTACTCGTCGATTCGAAGGAATAACGAACATATCATCGTTGCCGTTACTATTTTGGTAATATGCGTAAGTTTCTTCTGGCGTCCTACGCAATGTACGAATTGAATTTAGACGGAATTGATGATGCATATCACACACACTCTTTGTCAGTAGAAAATGTAAATTTTATTCTGGTCATGCAAGAAGTACATCATCTGTCTGGACTTGAAGACAGGGTTAGAGTATCGCTGGGTGGACCCGCAGTCAATAAAGCTGTATGCTATTTTTAAGTGTGGTCACCTCCTCTATTTATGCACTGTCGGTTCTAAATTTCCAAACAAAGGGGTTCTGACGCAGCTGAGTCTTCTTGCTAAATTCGACAGAACCGATTTTTCAATGAATTAGTTTTCACAATGGACCCTGGACATGTGCATGCTTTTGGCTACTTGATTTATTTTTTGATCGGTTTCCAAGTACAGAGCGTTAGATAACCAGTTTTAGAAAAAATGATGTCATTCCATGAGCCCCAGAACAATTGTCATCGCCTCCAATAATCAGGAAAAGGCACCGTGTAACCGTGAGCAATACGACAAACTGTATATTACTCCAAGTTGCTGTGGCTGTGATCATTTTCAGTGATGGACCCTAGCTGTACAACTACCTCTGGGTGTCGTGGATAGATTAGTTATATCTCACCCGGTGGTCTTCGAGCATACAAAGGGCCCCATTAGCATTCACTAATTTGAGGCATCTGTGGCGTAGGTGTGACATCGGTTAGTGATCAGAGGCCGAATATATGTAGCACCAATGAGATCGGTACTGCTCTAGGACTGCGATATATGGCCGTTGAGAACAGAAGATATGCGAATACTCTTGGTGTTTGAACACTGTTGTGTTCTTGGCATTGGTTGAATATGGTGGAAGAACTTTATGAATAATTCAGAAGTTAGGCTTAATGTACGCAGTCAGTCTTTAGAACAGACGCTGAATGTGAGGTGGTTGGGACACGGTTTGCCCATGTCCACAGAACGACTGCCTCCTTGTACGCTGTTCTGTGAAGCAAGCAATAATGACTGGGAGATGGTTCAAAGTGGCCAATCGATGACATGGGAAAAGAGTATGGAAACTAGCCGGTTGATTGGCTCATTTAGATGCGGTTTGACTATCTGGTCAGGGTCCATGAGATTCCCCGAAGCAAGCGCTGGAGACAATAGACGATATGGATCAGTGCTGCGGTCAGTTGGGTTTTCTACTTTCGGAACTTTTCTTCTCGTACATAGTCCCTCAATTTTGTATTTTGCCGTTGATCTTCACTATTCATCGTTCTTCTTTCTGTTTGAGCGAGTGATGCTGTAAGATAACAACTCAAACCGGATCACGTTGATGTAAGGTTAATGCTTGTGTAAACTGAACGGAACGGAACCATGCAAACGTCGTGAATGGACTTGTCGTTTTTGTTTTGGTTATCAGAACATTTACCAAACTCTGATTGTTGTTTACTCACACAGTAAGAGTCGTTTTTCATTTGCTTCTTATCTGGTTATTGTTCACCGACTATAAACTGGTCACTGATTGCAACATGCAATTTTGCGGATGCATCCAAATGGTACAAAATGCCTTATGTAAACTCGTTTTTTGACTTCTACACTCAAATGTGTGACAGGATCAGTCTTAACGGGATCCGTTTTTAGTAGTCACTTGTTTAGAGAGTATTTAAATAAGCAGGCGTATGTCTGCTCGCGAATCGCAGACCATTGCACAAACATTCAGTGCACCTTACGGCGATTATGAGCAAACGTGTCCATGTGAAACGGACCGCATTTCTGATCTATGTAATCGAGATCTGAATAAGCCAAGTAGTTTTGATATAACCTCAAACTGATGTAGGAAATAACGTAGGTAGACTCTGGTTTGTGATTGGCCACTCGAGCACTATATTAAATCGCGTTTTACGCTGCGCTAAACCATTCGTTATTTTCCTGCGACGTAAATTTACTCCAATGGTTTAGCTGGTCACTGGTAGTGGTAAATTTCAGGCAAGCCTCAGAGAAAAGCTATTCAGTCGAATGGTGTAAAATAGGTAGAGGGTTTGTGAACCACGTTTCCCCAGCACTCAGCAACCTCTGGTCATCGCTTAGTACCATTGAGATATGTTTAGCAGCAAGTAAGACTAGTTCGGAATAAAATGACAGTTTTGGACAACTCATGGTGCGAGCGGGTACACCATCCATTCATTTTGTGGTCCGGTAACGTGACTTGCTAGTCTAACGTAAGTTTTGTCAACGGTTGTGTTTTCAACGAATAATCCAATTCATGACTGCTAAATTACCACAGTCGGAAACCAATGAACGATGATAAAACATTACTGAACAACAAGGAAAACCGAAGTCTGAAGTTTGATGACCACTGTCATGTCTCACGATAGTTTCATCGGCGTAACTGGAAAGGACTGCTTTACTTTAGGATGGTTGGAATCCTCGCGTTTTATCGTGTTTGTTATATGCTTTTGTCAACTGGACTACAAATATTTTTCGGCTCCCTTTTATAAATACAATCGTTAAAATCGTACATGTTGCGTTTAACATTATAGAGCTGCACGTGGTCAACAGGTTTTCGAATTTGGATCTGTTCAACGTTCTCTTTTTGTTTTTAATCATTAAACTTTTACTCACATTGCTTGCCTCGAGGTAGCAGCCGAAACCAAAGCATAATAGTAGGTACTATTTGCAGGAAATGTTCTCAAATTCGGATAGTCCCGGCGCAATTTTTTACGTGCTTTGAGAATGAGTCTTGTGAAACGAACGTCATCTCATGACCACTAAGACCCACTAGATCAACGGGGATTACCGCGTGACATAAAACCACAAATTTACAGGTTGTGACAAAGCGGAACTTCTACCGACCAACTGATTAGGGTGATGGGATTTGGGCCTCATAACTTCCGGGTGTGAAGTGTCTAATTCGCTTAATCAGGGTCGGCCAGATACTCGCACGTGGTGGGTCAATAGTTTCCAGACTTTTTGCTTCCCCAAGATTTCCATCCCCACAGATTGGTTGCGTGAACTCTACACGGACAACCGGAAAGATAGATAAATCTTTTCTGCACTTTTCGCGACCGTCATTGGTTTCCAGTAAACACCATAGTCGTGATTTCTTCTGATTGGTTTCATTACATGTTTTAGACCAATATTTTTGAATCCGAGTATACTCAATTCACTGCAGTGTTATGGTTAAATGAGGTCGATATAAATAGGGTTAGACATTTCATTTTAATTTATTGAATTCTATGGAAAATGATACTTTGTGTCATTTTACGAGTAAAGAAGAATAGGTTTGCATTTTCAACATCCAAGAGTTCCGGATAGAGTTAGGGAAAAATTCAACTGGAGACTCCCTTATGAACTAGCACCATCCTGTCCCCTGCCATGGATGGTGTTATTCCTTAACGGACAACAATAAAAAATGTAGAAATTCCTGGCCGCAATCGATCTACGGGCCGAGTTCGATTTGCTCCCAGCTCGCCTTCAGCCGTTGTGTATGGAATTGGCTTACTTTCTAGCAGGTGGTAATTAAAAACATTTCCATTTACCCATCACGGCAGCAATATTAATGACTCGGTAATGGCATTCGTCCCATCCATTTTTGCAGACTGCCTTTAACGTTTGCTTTCTGCTCAAGCCATATTTTCTCCAATGTTTTATCATCAAAATTCACTAAAGCAACTAGCCTCCGCTCGTTCAAAACCACACAAAGGGATCGTTTCCAGCTTTTGTTTTGAATTGTATTGTAAATGCCATACAAATCGATATTCTGTTTTGTTTGCCTTCAGCATGAATGGTAAATTATCGTCAACTATGAATGCCCACGAAACGCTATGTGGAGTTTTCGGTTTCGATCCGTCCAAGGTGTCCCAGGAGATGTGCAAAGAGCTGTTCCGCGAGTATCTGACGTTTCACCTACAGAGTTCCGGTGCGGCTAAACGGTTTCTTGACTCAGTACATCGATTTGAACGAGATTGCCGAAACGTGTGTTCTTCCAATCAGTTGTCAGTGACTGACGAGGAAATACAAATGCTCCGTGATTTCCTAAATGTTCTGATAGACTTCAATAAGCAAATAAGCAATTTTTTATCCAGAACTTTTGGTTGCGCGAATTTCGACTCCTCGCAAATACCCAAGCTTTTGTGGCGCGAAATGCAGACATGTCTAGCTTGTGTAGTTTTGCCCGTCGATATCGATGGTCGTCTGTCTCCGTTGCTGGAGGTCTATCTACGTCTAGAATTAGAGCTAGCTGAAGCTGAGAACGTGTCATGTCATGTGTTTACGTCCATTCTACCGGAGAAATTCGAAGATTCCAAACGGAAAATTGTACACATTGCTCGAACTCAGAGTCGTGCTGATCAACCATTGGTCCTAACTCGATTTTTCGCGCCTATATGTGCAGACTTTGCATCTAAGGCGCTAAGAAGCCGAGTGAGTGCACTATGTGAGGACAACTACTCAGAACATTTCCTGGATGCTATTCTGGACTACAAAGAGAAAATAATGAAGAAAACGTGGTTACGAAATATATTCACATATAATGCGAAGCTACTTGCCGTCATAGGTCAGAAAATTTCCGATTCGCTTGTCTACGAAGTTTATTACAAGATAAGAAAGAAAGATCTGTTCTCATTGATCATCGAATACCCGGATTCGATCGCTGCCCTTATGGATCTGGGAAAATGTGTCGAGCATATACCTGTTCGTCAAGAACTGATCGAAAATTTGACAGAAGAGGTTTGTTCTCCGAATCGTACTATGCATTATTCTTTTACATTGTGGTCTTCCATGCGAAACCATTCTGGTTTTTTCACGATCCGTCACATACTAGCTTTCTTCCGAGAAGGGCAGTTGTAAGGGAATTAGTTGCTCATAAACGTTTCTCGTCATGCAATTCTGTTCATAATCCCGATAAAGTCGGCAGGATAACCGACTGGAGATCCATGATGCCACCCAAGCAATGGTCGATCCTTAGGAATAGACAAATCACAGAACCGACTTGATCAACCGTTTCGGAATTTACAACAATTTGCATTGCACCACCCTTCTCTGGTTTTGGTTGCCATCTCACAACCCCTTCTACTGGAAGCAGAAAATAAGAACGAGTGATGACAAGAACCAAAGGATTTAGTTGGATCAGTAGGTTTTTAACAATGGTCGTTGATGGTCAAGGTATATCTTATACGAATACTCCTTTTTTGCTAATGAACCGAAGTAGTTTTGCAGCGAAGAAATATCTCTACAGGTTCTTAAATAAATTGAACAAATCTAGTTCCTGGTGGGTACTCGTTCAAGTTTTCTTTTTTAATTCCTCCACAGGTTGAACAACGTTTGCTCCATCCTGGAGTTCATACAGAGCAAATTTTAGTCGCCTATAGTTATTTGGTTCGAGCGCTACGTTTGGTAGACAAATCCTATCTGATTCAGGACGTTGTATGTCGACCGGTGTCAGTCTGTTTACGACAACGAGAAGACGCAGTTCGTTGCATAGTGGACAAATTGATCTCGGCTCCGGAATCCGAAAAAGACGATGACTCCGGCAAAACTGACGAACCGACGGGGTCGGCCACAGAGCTGCACTCGGAGCTGTTGCTGCCCAAACCACTGGAGGTGGAGCCCGTCGATGGAGCGGAAGATAGTGATGCGGATGTGGTTGCTGAAGGTAAGCACAAATCTGTACGTGTAACTGATCGCATACTTTAGCTCTCCAGATTCATATACCCGTTCGATTTCTGCCCGTTTTGAAGCTCGAATGTCAAATTGCACTGACGTAACCATCGAATTTCAAACTATGTAGGAATTTTTTGAAATGCACCACACACTGCTCTATCTAGTGACATTCTCTGCGTTCATCCATTGACAAAAACGCTGTTTGCTCACTTTTCTCAATACAGATCCGCCTTTTGATGCTGATTGTCACATAAACGTCGATGATGCATCTGATCTCCCTGTATCGGAGTGCGAAGAAGGTATTTGGGGAAGTAATTGGCGGCCTGATCCTGTGGAAGCCATGTATCAAGGCGGTTTATGGCGTCGCCGAATGGATTTGCTCAGCATGCTTGTCAGCATCTACGGGAGTAAAAAAGCGTTCCTCGTTGAATACAAACAATTGCTCAGCCAACGTCTCCTTAAACAAAGGACTTTTCACACGGCCCGCGAGTTACGCAATTTGGAACTGTTAAAGCTGCGGTTTGGTGAGCAAAATTTAGTTGAGTGTGAAGTGAGTATTGAGTTGTTCAAAATCTTCTATCTTTCCCAGTTTTAGTTTGTGTTTGACTTTCGACTGTTTTTTTCCCCGATCGAGTTCTTTGACTGGCTGTGCCATATTTCCGCCCCGGCTGCCGTCGTCTCATCAATTTAAAAGATTTGTCTTCTATTGTGAGCATTTTTTTTCGATATCCACGGTCCGATTTACCCCTACTCAAACTTTCCAGAAATTCCCCCTCGCTTGGATTTAACTACGCATGTACATCACGGATTTTCCACTAAATCGAAAAGGCGCATTCGCGCCGGTTGGCAGGCTGCTCTTTAATGCCCCCCAGACAGAATGCCTGTTCCGTCCCTACTGAATACTAAAGTACGCTCCCTGTTTACAAAATTACCACATCTGGTCTTGGATACAGGCTCATACATTCAAGAGTCACTGCTGAACTCATGTTAAAGATGCCCTAATATCCGTTTAAGGCTTTGATGTATAACGAGTAGACGGACAATTTAGCGGTAAGAAAACAAAAGGTGGTGCGGTCACATACATCAATTACTCCAGGTCAAGCAGGTCTGAACCAATTCATTCATACTCATTTTCTGTCTTCGACTGTCCAACCATTCAGTATCGTCCTAAGTTTTCTCGGCATGAGAACACCATTATGACGAACCCGTACGGAGCCCCTCTTGCACACAAACTAATATTTCATCTTTTTGGATTCTTCTCTGCCTTTCCTGGTCGTGTTGCCGGATGGCAACCGATACATCATCGTAGG